>VDFB02383085.1:57716-100318 GCA_007258455.2 Sequoia sempervirens | reverse complement strand
AAAATATTTAGTGTAAACTCCCAAATAATTCAAAAGCTTGTAGATCTTGAAAATTATATCTTTCTAAGGTTTGTGAGACAGTTTGATGGTTGCAAAAAAATGTGAATTTGAGTAGCCTATGCACCATTAAAATGTTTTGAACTTTTAAATATTTTGTCAAATTATCAGAGCACAAGACATTAGCCACAATTGAATACCTGCCAATGCCTATTGTTATGAGCATCCAGCTTTTCCAAGAAGATTTGGAAAACCATTATCAAATTGCATGATGCTTGATTGACATTTGTCACAATAATGAACATCAAACATTTGACACAAAACATGAGCCTATTCAGATTCTATTAAAGTAAATGTATTAGAACCAAATGTCAGTTAATAGCCACTCCTATGTTGCAAATGATCAATCAAAAATGTTTCTAGCCATGTGTATGAGCTCCCAATCCAATAGGATCCATCTTTGAAATAGTTTAACTTTTAAAGTATTTATAGATATCTAAGGATGTTGTAGAAGCCACAAAGAAAAGACAGAGCAGAGAATACAAATGACCAAATAAAAAACCTAAGAACTTAGAAAACATTAACTGCCAAAAATAGAAAGGAGATGACTTTATAAGAAAATATCACGGGGAGCATTCATGCTATAATTTCAAAACTTAGGAAATAGGAGAAGTGCTATTAAGAAACCCACAATCTATTGTAGAAGTTGATCCTGATCCATGTGAATTAGAGATCTAAAAACATGGCCAAATCATGAAGTTGATCATGATCCTACCAACTATTGGGTGTTGTGATGAGAAAAGACAAAATTAGATAAATGGCTTTTTCAACTACTGGGATGGAGGAATCTTTTGAAAAAATAAAGGACCCTGTCCTTTCAAAAATAAAAGTTTTTGGTAGAATAAAGGGTATGTCAAGGGATTGTTGTTCCAACTAACACATATCCATAGTGCATCCTCGATAGCAAAAAATATCAATGCATTGTTCACTACACTCTTGGTCCATCCTTTTCTCCAATCTTCTGCACCATCGAACAATTGGGAAGAGGATTCAATGTATCACATATTACACTAGAGGTTCATCATCAACCATACAAGGCCAAGTATACCATATGGCAACTGAGAAGGGGATTCAATGCATCACATACTACATCGTGGGTCCATCCTCCATCCCAAGGGTTTCCACAAGTAGTGAACCTATCCAACTCGATGGATTCCAACTTCAATCACCTATAGGCCATTAATGACAAGTTTTCCCACCCAGAAAGAGGTAGCTTTTAATATATACCACCTTGTGACCTTAGTGATATTGGCTTCTATCTTCTTCACAATCCTAAGTAACATTTGGCACCCATCACCCTCATGTTATTGGTGACAACCAGTGCACCGTCTTGATACAACCACCTATGCAATTGTTACTATATCAAATCTTGGATATCCCCTAGTAATCCACCTCCGTGACCTAGGTGAATGTCAGCTAATCCAAACAATAGCTTTAGGCATCTATAATTGGAAAATTCCAATGACAACCTACTAACTGTTACTATATCACAAATAGGGTAGCCCCTAGCAATCCATCTCTGTGAACTAGGTGAATATTGACTAATCCCTTATAGTATCCCAAACATCGATCATTGGCATAGTCCAATGGCTATATCTCACTACTCAAATACCTTGAAGGTTCACACTTGAGTGGGTCATACATAAGAAGATTCACAATACTTGTCAAGTGACCTATAAAAGTAAATCTCCATCAACATATTCAAAAGCCTATACATAGAGACCTCTAGATATAGAGTTGGATTTCACAAACACATAAAAGTTACACAAAACCACCACGATATGGCCTTTACCCAACATATACATATATTTAAATATCAATTATAAAGTAGTTAAATCCCTTACTTATTTCAAATTACTATTCAAAAGCACATTACGTATTAAACACAAGTTATTAGATTTCCTTAACTCATTCATACCCATTTGGTACCCATTTTAGCCTCAAACTAAAGCTTATTGAGGAGGGAAGTTCAATTCAATTAAGAACAATACCAAAATTTGGGAGTTATCCCCCTAGACCATCCCCCTATGGACTTGAAGTCATAGGGGCATCCTTTGCCAAGGATTGCCTATGTACCCACATCCAAATGGATTAAAGTCACGTGTAGCTCTCCTTACAAGGTATCTCAAAGGGCCTACACACAGGTTCCCATGACCCATGTTTCATTAATTATTATGTCTTAATCCAACAAGGTTCTTTTAAATGATTCCCAATAGTTAATAATACTTAACGATATACAAGAAAAGCCAAACCTGTTTGTAATTTAGCAAATCTATACCATGATGCTTTCATCCAAAGGTGTTGAGATCCCAATCAATCCTCACTACCCTTATTGTTCCTAATTCAATGCGAGCATCCCAAAATATCTTATCCAGGTCATCTTCATGACGTAAATGTTAGTTTGATTTCTTAATAGGATTTTTTTGTACAAACCATACTTATCAGTAGGTTGACACACTATGCCATAGTGGATACATAAACATGAAGATACATTATTGTAATCATAATTACCATGTCCAAAAGTAATATTCCAATGCAAGGCCATGTAGGTTTTATTTGGAAAGATCACAAGAATAAATAGTGCCCTTAGCCTACGCATCATTATAGATTTGGAGTCCCTTATTACTCTAATTAAGCGTACCTAGGTGTGAGGTTGTTAGGTAATCTTGATTTTATTCAAGAATATGACATTAATAAAGCATATGCATCCTTATAAAGTGTAGACACGAAAAATGTACCAATTGATCGTATACACCTAATCTTGATTTTACACACACCGCTTAGTCTTGAATCATCTCCTTTGCTAGTCATTTATTTAAATAATCTTTATTTAATTAAATTCATCACATTTCATCTCTTAATTAAATAAATCAATTTTATCCGATTAAGTCATTCTCTTCTATTAATTAAATAAATGATCATTTTATTTAATTAATCTTATAGTCTCTCTTTAATTAAATAATTCATTTTATTTAATTTATCTCTAAAGTTGTTCTATTAAATTAAATAAATTAATTTTTATTTGATTTAATCTAACACCATCCTCTTTAATTAAATAAATCAAATCTTTATTTAATTAAATCCAAATTCATATTCCTCTCAACTTTGATTTAAATCAATCCAAAAATCTAAATCAAATGGTCACATCAACTAATCTCATTTTGAATTAATCAAATCTTGATTAATCTTAATCTAAATCCATCACATCCTCTAGCTTTTGCAACTTGCACATGAAAATACATTTAGTTGAATTATTAAATCTCTATTTTCTCTCAACATGGCATCAAAAGGGAATATTCTCCAAGTTTGAAAAATCCCTTCAAAAAGGTTATTACATCCAAGAAGGCATTTAAACCTCTTACATGTCCTTTGTTTTGAGGCAAGTGGCATTTATTTCATTTTTTCTCTCCCTCCAACTTGTCATTTCATCAAATTTGAATTTCCACCTAATAGCATTTATGTGCACTTTCATCAAAATGTGCTCAACCTTTGTCCACTCACATGTTGACAAGTGGCTTAATTTTATTGGTTGTTCTTTTGTCCCACATTCATCCATTTTGCCTCATTCTCCATCATTCTCATCTATAAATAAGAGGCTCTCATTTGGATTTTGGATCCACAACTTCATGCAGAGTCATTATCTTGAGATTTTGAATTTTCTCATCCATTATTCATCCATTTTCATCAAGTTTTAGAGTTTTATAGCTAGGTTATGCAAGAATTTCACCAAGGAAGCATCGAATCTTCATCAAGTCATCAGTCAAACTTACAAGGGATTGGGAAAGGGGCATTTTCCACATCAAAATGACACCAATTCCCCCATGGGATTGAGAGTTTGTTTGCATTAGATAGGATTTGAAAGCTTTTTATTTGTGTTCATCATTCCATTTCTTGTTTTGTGCATTTCAAATGAATTCTATGGGGAATGTTGATTTAATTTGCATAATAGAATAATGATGTGTTGTTTGATCATGTATGGATGCACTTTTTTTATGTTATGGATGATATGTGATGATCACGATATGGATGGATGCAATGTTAAGTCCTTTTTCATTGTCTTTTCATGATATGCCATGGGATGGATGATATGGATGTAGATGTTATGAATGAAAATGATGTGGATGCATTTCTTTTTATATATTTTCTATGCATTTTATGATGTTAATGTATGCATGTGGATGTATGGATGCAAATGTTTATGATATGCAACGATTAAAGATGCTTATAATAACAAATCTCTATTATTCATCACAACTCAAATGATTATGAAAAATGTATGATGCAATATGCAATGATTATGCTGATGGATGTTTTATGATTATGTTATGATTATGAGATGTGTGCATGCTGATGGTTTGTGGATGTAGGGTGGATGCATTTATGATGTTTTTATTGATTTTCATGATACTAGGTTAGCGTGGAGAGACAATAGAAGAATAAAGAATGAATGACCATTGATTTCGATGATGATTGCTTCAAAAAATCTAGCAAGTCCTTGGTCCATCGAGACTTTATTAGAGATGGTGATGAGACAATGCAAAATGTAGGATGAAATGTAGGATGAAATACAGGATGAGGAGATGCTCACACTTTGGGATTGAGATTTTTCATCGTTCCTTATTGTTTGATATAATGCATAGATATAGTGCATCAAGGTATTGATAACCAGGACAACATTGTATCTAGTGTAATGGAATTTGACTTGACAAATAGATAGGATATTGATGTTCACACCTTGACATACGAAAACCTCATTGGAATGTAAGTTATAAGCTTAGAACATATTGGACCAAAGCATATGCAGTAGTCAATAACATACCCTAAACGACCTTCCTACACACGACTAAGCAAGTATGCACCAAGATTATTTCACAAGAGTATCCAAAAGCACAACAAACAAAAGATAATGATCAACACCACATCCCTTTCTCTCTAAATCATTTTGTTAGACATCATTGAGAGGTCCTTGGAATGGGTCTTTAAGATAAATCATAAGGAAAGATCAAAGAAAAATAGTCAGTGTTATCTATAGCTCTTGCCTAGTTTAAGTTTAACTAAAGTGATGCTTGATACTGATGTCCATCACAGGAAGGATACATCCTAGGACATGTTGATCAGAGGGTTGTTTGATGTTAGGATTATGATGCTAAGATGAGTCATTGCTATAAACTTCACTGACACATTTACTTATGATTTAGATGTTAGATTTTGACTTTTAGGTTCGTACTTTACAACTTGCTATACTTGTTTTCTACTTGTTTCACCAAAGGTTGAAGGTGACGACTGATTTATTATAGGTGAAAGGTTATTGCGGGTGAAAGCGAAATGGGATGGATGGGTTTTGGATTTTTTGGTATATTTCAATTTTTTCAGTATTTTGAAAATGTTTTGAGGTTGTTTTTGGTCTTTTTTGAAAGTTTATGCAAATTTTTATGTTTTCGATTTTTTGAGGTAGTTTAAGGTTTTTTGAGATATTTGAGGCTTTTTAGGTCTTTTGAATGTTTTCTATTATTTTTGGATTTTCAATTTTCAAATGTTTCTGTGTTTTTTGAGATATATTTAGATGTTTAGGGATTTTCAAGAGTTTTACAAATGTTTAGGGGTTTCCAAATATTTGAATGTTTAGGGGTTTTCTAAGAATTTTTGAGTTTCAACCAAGAACCTAACCTAAGAGACCTATCCTAGGGGCCTCAAGGGTTGATCAAAGATTAACCTTGCCTAGGTTATACATGTAGAGACCATGTAGTTTGACTAACTCAACCTATTTACAAGATGAAAATATGAGCAAATGAAAGGTGCCAATTTATTATGACAGACTCCTAGAGGACTAACCTAAGGTTTCTCGGGGGCACGTCAATGATGGCCTTGCCTATGTTCAAGCTTAGAGACGTGTAGTTCGACAAGAGGACTTTATATAATTTTGGATTTTTGATGTTCAACCTTTTTAGGGTTTTTTATTTTTTTAGATGTTTTAGATTTTATCCTTTACAATTTTTTGAATGTTTTTGGATTTTAGTTATACAGGATTTTGCAAATGTTTTTAGATTTTCTGGATAAGATTTTATGAATGTTTTTGGTTTTTTTTGATAAGATATGACCTCAAGATATACAAGAACCTGATTGTGATCCATAACAAAATGCTCCTAGTGTGACATGTTAGACTACTTCAATAAAGGAAGGATAGACTGGCCTTTGGAATATGCCAATTAGTGCTAAAGGGGTCATGATATCTCACAATGACAAGCCATGATAAGGACATGAATGATGGATAAATGGTGATGCAAAGAATGATAAGACGAAAGAACCAAAGAATAGATGGAGGTGCTTTATTTACACAAGGTGCCTATTTTCCAGTATTTCACCAAGGTACTTACCCAAAACGCCACCGAAGTGGCTTTCAGTAAAGGATTATTTTTTTTCTTTTCTTTTTTGAATCCTTTTTCTTTTTTTTTTGGATTTTGATTTTGATTTTGATTTTTTTTTATTTTCTAATTTACACCCTTCAAGATTAGGCATAAAACTTTTTGAGATGCAAGTTATTGGTTGGAACCTACAAGGGTTCACCTTCAAATGTTGATAGTTGGTATGCACCTTATTTGTAGCTTAATGTGATGACAAAGGGACCCAACCAGTTAGGCTCAAACTTTCCTTTGTTGTCTTGATCTGGAAGGTTCTTTTGATTCTGCTTTAAGACTAGATCTCCTACCTGGAATGAACAACATTTGATTCTCTTGTATAGATTCGTTTCAGTCGATTTTGATATACTTTTAATTGATTAAGGGTGTTAAGATGACGTTCATCCTAGAATTCCAACTCATTTAGTCAAGACACTTTGTATTCTTCCTCAGTTATCAGGTTCTGTAGTGATACTCGCAATGATGGGAGCTCAACCTCAATAGGCAAGATGGCTTATGATCCATAAACTAGGGAGAAATGGGTTGCACCTGTAGGTGTGCGAATACTGGTTTGATAAGCCCAGAGAGCATGATTTAGTTGCAGATGCTAGTCACGACCAACTTCATTCATTGTTTTCTTTAGGATTTTTCAAGATAATTTTTTTTGTAACCTCAACTTGAACATTGTCTTGGGGGTAGTACGAGGTAGAGAATTGGTGTTGGATATTGAATTTTTGGCACATCTCTTTCACATCCCGATTTTTAAAAGGGGTTTCATTGTCTAAGATGAGGGTTTGTGGAATACCATAATAGTTATAATAAACTTGGCAATCTATTTCTTGTTATGTAGGCCATAGGAATGGCTTCAACCCACTTATTAAAGTATTCAGTGGTGGTTATAATAAACTTGTGGTTGTTGGATGAGGTTAGAGTGATTTTTCCTATGACGTCTAGGCCCCATTGTAAAAAAGGTCATGGTGTGATCATTGGTTGCAATTCTTGGGCTGGAGCATGAATTAGATCCCCATGCTATTGACAATGGATGCATTTTTGTACATATTGATGAGCTTCTTTTTCCATGGTTGGCCAATAGTACCACATCCTCAATAGTTTCTTATCTAATATCATTCCGCTAGAATGGGACCCACATATGCCATCGTGTACTTCTGTTAAAGTAGTTAAGGCTTCCTCTTGGTTAAGACATCGTAGTAATGTACCTTGGATGCTTTGACAGTAAAGGGTATCACCTAGGATCACAAATTAGGATGCCTTTTTAACAAAGGTCTTTTTATGGTTCGGGGTGATATCTAATGGGAGAGCTCCTCTGTTAAGGTAAGTAAATATGTCATCATACCATAGGGATCCAGGACTAAAAATTACACAAATGAATTTAGATTCAGGGAATTCAAAAGTTGGTACAAGAAAATTTTCTACCAAGAATTCACTTTGGAGGATGCTATTTGGCATGTCTAGCAGTGATCTGATTGTTTCCATGGCGTCTACTGCTCTATTGTTAATGTGAATCTACTCAAAAGTTATGTCTATGAAGAGATCCTTGATATTCTCCACCATCTTCTTGTAAGGAGTGAGCTTGTCATCTTTAGTTTGATAATCATCATTGACTTGGTTGATAACCAATTGTGAGTCTCCATAGGCTTTAATCTCTTGGATTTTCCATTGAACGGTTATTCTTAGACTTGTGATTAGGGCTTCATACTCAACAATGTTATTAGTATAGGGAAATGAAAGCCTGTATGACTTTGGGATACAATCACCTTGGGGGTTGATAAAGAGAATGCCTGCTTTGTATCCATGTTGGGTGAACTATCCATCAAAGTACATCTTCCACTAAGTTGTGAGATTGATAAGGAACATTGATTCATCAGGAAACTCAAATATTATAGGGTTCTCAACATAGATAGGTGATTCTACTAGTTGTTATGTGATCACTTTTCCTTTGATTTCCTTGCGCTCCACATACTCTATGTCAAATTCTATTAAGATCATCACCCATTTAGCCATTCGTCCAATGAGTGTTGCTTTGGATAACAAGTATTTCAATGGATCGATTTTAGAAATGAGCTTGATTTGATGTGACAACATGTAGTACCTGAACTTTTGTGAAGCAAAAAATACTGCTAGGCATGCCTTCTCAATGGGTGAATAGTTCATCTCATAGCCTACCAAGGTTTTGCTAATATAGTAGATGGCTCTTTCCTTTCTGTTTTCAACATGTGTTAAAAGAGCTCCTAGTGTTACTGGTGTTGTTGAGATGTATAGGATTAGTGGCTTGTTCGGTATCGGCGGCATGAGCACTGGAGGTGTTAGTAAATAATATTTGATCTATTAGAAAGCTTTATCACACTTATCATCTCACTTGTAGGTTATCCCTTTATGGAGAAGATGCGAAAAAGGGTGAATTTTATTTGATAGCTAGGCTATGAACCTTCTGATGGGCTGCAGTTTACCTTGTAATCCTCTCATCAGTTTTAATGTTTGTGGTGGTTCCATATCTAGGATGGATTTTACCTTTGTTGGATCAATTTCTATCCCTCTTTGTGAGACAATGAAGCCAAGAAGTTTCCCTAATGTGACCCCAAACACACACTTTTTTGGATTTAGTTGTACCTTGTGTTCTTCAAGCCTGTCAAAGATAGGTCCTAAGATTTGTATGTGCTCACTTCTCTTCTTTGATTTTTCCAAAATATCGTCCACATATTCTTCAAATATTTTGTGGATCATGTCATGAAAGATAAGGGTCATTTCTCTTTGATAAGTTACTCCTGCATTTTTTAACTCGAATGGCATCACATTCTAGTAATAGGTTCCCCATGGACAAGCGAACACAGTTTTGTGTTGATCATCCATGGTGATTATGATTTGATTATATCCTGAAAAACCATCCATGACTAACAACATTTCATGTCCAGTCATTAAGTCCACTATGAGATCGATGTTGGGAAGAGGGAAATCATCCTTCAGACATGCCTTGTTCAGATCTTTGAAATCAATACATATTTTGATGCCCCCAGTGGGTTTTGACTTTGAGATTGGTACCAGGTTTGAAACCCACTGAGGATAATCTATCAGTCAGATAAATCCAAAGTCAAGAAGCTTTTGTAACTCTAGTTTGACCAAGAGTGCTATTTGAGGGTTCATATTCCTTAATTTTTATTTAACAGGCTTCACTTCAAGATAAACTGCTAAGTGATGCACAACCACTTCTAGATCAAGGCCTAACATATCTGTGTATGACCATGCAAAGTTATCTCTTCTCTCTTTAAGGAATGCTGCAAGATTCTCCTGTTCTTTGTCTAACAAGGATTCAACATTAAAAGTGATCTTAGGTGCTTCCTTTGTTCCCACATTAACTAGAGTGGCCTTTCTACTAGTATTGTTGACTTCTCTAGATGCATTGTCCTAAGGGGGAGATTGAATCCCTCATCCTTGGGTGCCTCATAAAGGTTTTCACCATTGGATGTGTCCCTTTTTTTTACTATTTTAGGATCAGAGAGTGCCACTTGGTGGTTTTCACTCAAGTATCTACATGTTAGTTGCATTTCATTTATTTTGTGATTGAAGGATTCAATTGTCTCCCCATAGTATGCCCCTATATCGAGCTCTATGTCGAAGCTTGATTTATAATCTTCTCATGATAAGTTGTCATGGAGTCCTGTGAATTATGAAATTGCTTCATCATTTTCAAATAAATCTAGAATCGACGGTCCTTGTTGGTCTATTTCAATGAGTTGTGGGTATACTAGGAATATTTCAGTGGGTTGGTTGCTTGAGACAAAGGATGTTATGGATATCATAAAGAGGGTGTTCTCAAATAGGTCAACAATGTCAAGGGGAAAGCCATATAAGGTTGTATCATGCAATGTAGGTGACCAAGAGGAAGCCTCAACTTGTTTAGTAGAAATACCTTTGCCAAAAAGTGTTACCTTGCTAGTAGTAAAACCAAGGTTAAGATTCTTTATTTGTTTCTCAGGAATGATGGGTTCTAGAAAACCATTTTTGTTCTGTCCTAGCTTCTCATTCTTGTTATATCCCCAATTCTGCATGAATTGTAGGCCTTTATTATCATCTTCCATGGGAAGAACAAGAACATGTCATTCATCTTGATAGAGAAGTTTAGAGATATCTTCCTCATTGACATCTTCTTGATTCAAATCTCCCCATTTGGTGAAGGTAGTGGCTTCCATCTTGATTGTTTTGGGTTCTTTGGTGCTAGATGTGGGTTTCCCATGAGATTGAGGAGAAATAGGTGAATTTTCCAAGACAAAGGTGTCTTCCAATAGTTTGTAGTTTCCACAACCATCATCCTGGATCATTGCTTTGATGTTAGGTATACTCTACACAATGGGCATTTGTGTTGTTGAGGTAGAGGCTAGAGATGATGGGTCAACAAATGAGCTTGGTGGTGTAGCCCTTCATCATATTTAGGTATTTGGGGGATCTTATAGGATTTGGCTTGAAGAATTTTGTAATAGTAGAAAGGCTCAGGATCTCCATGGATAGTGATTTCTCTTCCTTTGAAAGGAAAATTCACACATTGATGATAAGTTGAGGCTACAACTTTTAAAGCATGGATCCAAGGTTGACCAAGTAGTATGTTATAGGGAAGATCAAGATCAAACACTTAGCATGTAGTTTCTACAATAAGAAGTCCCACTTGGATTGGAAGTACAATGATTCCTTGTGATACCCATTCTTGGTCGTCATATGCTCTGATGGTGATACTCTTTGTCTTCTCAATAGTATCTTTTGAATAGCCTAGATTTTTTATCAACTGTAGGGTACAAATGTTCAGACCAGCACCTCCATCTACCAAGACTCTTTTGATCTTGTTGTTATGAATGAAAACGTCAAGGTGTAAAGCACAATTATGAGATGGTTGTGATGGTAAGTCTTGCTCAGAAAAGGTAAGAAGATGGTTTGTGATATGCCCTACCATAGCTTGAAATTGATCGGTATCAATTTGCTTGAGAATAGATGACTTAGAGAAGGCTTTTTCAAATATTTCCCTATGTGCGAGAGATAACCTTAAGAGTTCTAAGATTGATATTTGTGTGGGGATCTGCTTAAGCTGATCTAGAAGATTGTACTTGCTAGGATTAGATGTGGGAAAAGTAGGTTGTGTCCTAGATTGAGATGGGATTCCTTGAATGGCGATTTTGCCACGTCGTGTGGTGACTCCACATTCTATACTAGCTCCTTTGATGGTGACAATAGTGATAACGCTATCGTAGGAGGCAACTACATTAGAATAGGTATGTTGCACATTGGTATAGTCCTTAGCTTTTCCATTTTTTGCTTTGTTATGATCCGACATAGGGTTCTTGTATATTTTGATATCCTGGTTCCCAACTGGTACCTCAACAAATATGGTATTTTTTTCTATGAGATCTTGGATGATGTTTTTAAGTTTCATGCAATTTGTTGTTTTATATCCTTTGATTTTTTGAAAGTCACAAAGATCACGCTCATTGTACTAGGATGGCTTCTCTCGTGTTTCTTGGTAGTTTCAAAGTTGGGAAGTGTTATCAGATTTGACTCTACCAACTTCTTCATGATCATCTCGATGGGTTCCGATAACTGTGTGTACTTGCATTTGGGATAGTTATTCCTGTTAGTGGTTTTCCTTTGTTACATGTTGGTGTTACTAATCTAATTGTTTTGAGGAGGTTTTTTTTGTTGTACAATTAGTTGGACATTAGCAACTTGATTGTTATTGGGTCTAGGAGCACTTAGGACTACCTTAGCATCTACCACACCATCATTCATTACTATTTTGTTCTTTACCAAGACACGTGGTTTCTCATTTGAACTATTTGAAGGATGGTTGTCTTTGTAAGCTTGAGTATTTCCTTGTGAGATCAAGGCTCTTTCGATGTTAAGGGCTCTAGGGACAAGTTTGTCACGTATGATGTAATGCACTGCATTTTCAAGTGGAATGACAAATTTGGATCCAAATTGGCTATGATGGTTCCTACTTGTTGTTTTTCAAGAAGAGGCCACTTGAGCTCTTTGTCTCCATTGTTGTAAGAAATTAGTGAAATTTTCTCCTTGATTTTGTCTAAGAGTGTATAATTCTTCTAGACTGACATCCATGTCAAGATTGGAGTAGTGATCGATGAATTTATTAGTGATTTCTTGAAAAAAATTGATACCATGAGGTAGATGAGAGAACCAATCCATAGTGTTGGCACCTTCAAAAATTTCAAATTTTGAGTGCCCATGATGAAAAAAGTTGATTTTCACACTCAGAAGTGCCCCTAAAAAATCTACCCAAATGACCTACTTTGGAGGGTCACAATTCAAAGCCAGTTGATTTTTGTGCAAACCCCTTTGTGGAAAAACTCATGTGAAATATTTGAATGTGTATGTTATTTTTCAGCCCCTTGTGATAAGTTTTGATAAGGTTTTGAAGTGCAAAGCTAAATGGTTTTGTGACTGTTTTGTTGTTTGGATACTCTCAATTCTGTGAAGTGGCCTCTGGTTTGAGTTGATATTTTGCAACTGGGTGATCATCATGTCAAATGGATTGTTTCTCTCCATTCTTCTCACATTGATGTACTCCTTGGTCCAATTTAAAATCCTCATGATTTGATTTTCTATTTTTTTGAGGCCAAAAGCAAATATAGTTTGCTATGTTTTCACAGTTGCATTTTCTAAACTTTTCAAGGTGGTCAACTTTGACCCTCACTATCAGGTGATGAATGATAATTCAAAAAAATCCCTCTTTCATACATACTCAGTGTACCCAAATGACCTAGTGTGTCTAGTGGAAGTTCCTCAGAAGATGATTTGACAATTTTTCAAGGAGGTGACTTGGTGTGCTCGAGTTGGTTTCTAATGGGTGAAATGGTAGAAATATCTGAGTAGGCCATTTTGGCATTTAATATTTTGCACCTCAGGAAGAATTTTTCCATACCATTTTTTGTACTGTATTTTTGGTTCAAATGGTAATATGCATGCTTAGTTCTGCACCTCCTAGATTAGTTTTGATTGGTTAACTAATCCTTTTGTGACTGCAACATGGCTGATGTTGGTGTCCCAAAAAGTTTCAAATTTTTAAATTATAAGGACAACCCATTTCTTGTTTTGGTCTAAAACCTATACAACTCTATTTTCATCAAAGATGTAGGTCATTTGATACATTACTTTAATGTATTTCGGGTGTGGCGAACACGTCCTGAGGGTCAGTTTAAAAAGGAGGTACTTGAATTTTAATGGCTGGGAAAAGTTTGAGGAAATGGGTTTTCTCTAATAATTGATTATGGTCACACGCAAAAATATTGGCTCCAGAGGTATCCTAGTTTTCCTGCAGTGAATTTCCTCCAAATGAGTTGTATGCGTAATTAGAAGACAATTTTTCTAATGTTTCAAATGTTCATATTTAAAATATTTTGAATATTTTCAATATTGTGCAAATGTAAAAGAGGCATTTAGGGAAAACACAAATGCAACTTCAAATGTTCTAGAGGAAAGCAAGTTTGATTCTTGCTTTTGATTGGCTAAGAGGTGGCTTTCATAGCTTTCACTACTACACGGATGAACTCATCGCTGATCATTGTTTTGGGTTTGTAATTCCCATTTGAATTGGCTATTAGTGATGGCAGTTCCTTTTCATCGCTAATCATAGATTTGAATTTCCTTCTACACATTCTATTAGTGATGGGTAATCTCATATCTTCCTCAATGCCCATCACCAATAACTATCTCCATTTTCTCGTTGTAATAGCGATGTGCGATGGAAACCTAGAAACAATGGAATAAGTGGTAGTGAGTCCGTGGGTATTGTATGATGGAAATATTTGTGGGAAAATTTGATGCTGGGGAATTAAATGTGAAGGTGAGTTCATGGGTAAAAATATAGGAACAAAGAGGGATTTCTACAACTAGTGAATGTAATCATGTTTTGGGCTCTCGGGTAGATTTTTGAAGCTATATATGTGCTACAATTGATGTGTTTTACCTTCCAAATGATGCCTAGACTTATCCACATGTGTTGGGAACACTTTCAATGATGTTATGGCCATTTTCTGGGTGTCTGCAACCATAAAAACACCCCTGTATCAAGAAAAACGACCAATTTTGGGGTCCTCTGTACATCTTATCACACATCGCAACTTGCCTTCTTCTGTTTTTCATTGCATTCACGATATGTGATGCTCTCCATTGCATATCACTATTTGGTCTCACCATTTCCAAAATGTATTAGTGATGGGGCAAGGCGTTATCATGCATCACTTTTTTGTATTTCCTTTTCCTCATCCTATTCACGACATGTGATGAATGCTGGCAATGTTGAAATAAAAGAGATAGTGGAGCCCAGGCTAATATCAAATATTATTATTTGATAAGATCTTAATGCTGGAAATAAAATAGGAGAGACATGGGTAAACTGTGAAGGTAAAAGTGCCTGAGTAAATGGTTTTTGTAGCCTAAGGTATAAATTAAATGATGAGAACTTTTCCCATTGCTATTTATCATCTCCATTTTTAATTTTATGGGTGATGCATGATGGAGACTTGGATAATATTTGAGTGAATGATGGTGGATGCCTGGTGAAAATTATTTAATTTTTCACATAAAACATTATTAGATTTGTTGCAAGTAAAATGCAAAATACACAAGCACGGGTAATTATTTTATTGCCCAATAAAGTGAAATTTGATCTTTCAAGATAAAATTAAAAAAACTTTATTTGCTGGGTATTGAAATAATGCATTTCATGAAGATTGTTTAAAATGTAAAATCCTTTCGCAGTAAAGGCCAAAACATGAGTTACAGGGCAGTGAATAGATGAATGTGTAGGTGAATAAGTTTTCCACAGAAAATAAATGATGAATGAGGGTTTTATGTTGGTGGTGGTAATGAATTTCATCTACGAAGCATAACAAAGTGAAGAGTGAAAGTTTCTCATGGGGGAATTTGTATTCTTTCATAAACAAATATTTTCAACTACAAAATGAAGATGAATTATGGCTTTTCAGATAAGGAATATTTTCTGTTACAGAGAAAGTCAAGCATGAAGTGGGAATCAAGGGGCAGATTGAAGTTTCTTCAGGAAGCAAGGACAGTTACAGATCAAGGGAGCTAAAGATGCCATGTGTCTTTCATGGATGTAGTTTTAGGGCTTCTTCTGCTTCTATATCTTTCTTCTTCTTCTCTTTTGTACAAGTTCTAAAATTATGAATTAGGTGAATAAGGTAGAATAGTGTTGAGTTTGAGTTGTAAATGGAGTATGTAAATTGTAACAACTAGGTTTTATGAGCAAATGTTAGCCAATTTGTATAGAAATACATTATTGTTCATAAAGTTGTCTCCAAATTTGTATGCTTTTGATTATATGAATTCAATATATCAAGGATTGTTTGAGTTTGTTATCACATTTTTCCTATGATTTTGTTATTTGGACATGGTTCTCTTTCAAGTGAAGAGTTAAATTAATTTGATCAGATAAATGTAATATTGAGTGCACAAATAGGATTGGTGAGTAGAACTTTATGACAATATGAGTGGGTTTGTTAATGTAAGGCATTAACATATTTTAAATCCATTGGTTGAACTTAATTTCTTGATAGGATCTTTGTTACAATTTTATATTGGACTCCATGGCCCATGATTAGGCACTGACCTATCACAAAGCTTGAGACATTTTTAGAAACAATATAATCATATTAAAGCTCTATCAATTTGGTCCTTTTGCTTGTTGTTTAAGTTATCATAGTTTCATGTATCTTCATGGTATTTGAAAGAGTATAGAGGCTAAACTTGAGATAATTTCACCTATTAACCCTATATGTGTTTGAGATGAAGATATCTAAATTATTTGTTCTCAACAATGTTCAATGCAAGTGGGATTATGCTTGAACCTGGTAGAATATATAATACCCATCATTCATATACCTGAGAACTATCCACTTTCATAGGTCTATTATTTGATGTTTGGCATAATTTTATCACACATTCAAGCCTACAATTAGAATCACCCTCTTGAGTCCTGTGGAGCTCAAAGTGTAGAAGTCTTTCATAGCCTTGTTCATTGGCTTTTCTTGTCTTCAATCTGCTAATAGTGCAGATTCCTTGTCCTAAACACTTAATCCCCTTGTTTAGGCATTGTGTTTCTCATTAGGATTGAAGGTTGCAAGAAAAAGTAAGAACACATAGCATGACTTGTTAAACTTCGAGGGAAGAGGCGCATTAGATATGAATCGTTGTAATCCACTTCCATGCACATGATGTTAAATTATTTGATATGGTCCATAGGACTTCCTCTCACTTTATATTTGTCAAATTTGGGGATTTCAAAACCATGAGGGAATGGTATCATTGCTAGGTTCAGTCAAATGGATAAGGAAACAAGTTATGTGTATGAGGTTTCTTTGTCTTTCCCATGTGAAGGTCCTGCATTTCTTGTGAGAGTATTTTCAATTGTGATGCTAGATCATCTTGCAGGTTGGGTGGAGGAAAATATGGTGGGGTGATGGATGAGTTATATGGGGTGTATAGTGGTGTGAGATTTTGTGAAGATGATGGGGGTATTAATGTATATGTTCCTAATGTGCTTGGATTAATGATGTTCAAATGAGGATATTAAGACATTTGTTGTTGTTGTTGGGCATATTATTGAGCTAGTAAGGCTTGATGTTGAGATTTTTGTTGTTGTTGCGCCACTAGGGCTTGTTGTTAGGCCTGCTATTGTTGGTGTACTAATAAAGTTGCTTGTTGTGCTTGATATTGTTGTTGTGCAACTTGTTTTGTTGCTAAGGAAACTTGTTATTGTTGTTGTTGTTGTGCTAAAGCTTCTTGTTGTGCTTGATGTTGTTGTTTTGCTAAGGCTACTTTTTGTGCTAAGATTGCTTGTTGTGCTTGTTGTGCTTGTTGTGCTAAAGCTACTTGATGAGTTGCAAAGGCTGCCTACTATTGTTGTTGTTGTTGTTGTTGTGCTGTTAAGGTTTCTTCTTGTTGTTGTTGCTATTGGACTACTTTTTGGTAAGCCTATTGTGCTTGTTATAAAACTAAAACATGTTCTTGCAATGTAGGATCATTTGATTACTAAGACATCTACGCTGGGTTTTGGGTGTTTATGTTTTACGTGGGTTGTGAGTTTTTATGAGAGGTTGGGCGTTCCCTTGGTTCAACATTCCTTGAAAGATGGAAGACTGATGTGGAGGAATGTAAGTTTGAGGTCCTAATTGATTTTTCATGGTAAAGGTTACCATGGGGAAAGATAACTATGCCATTATATTTTGCGATGGTAATGACATACTAGGACCTTGATTCCATTGATTAAAAACATGTTCCCTTGTATTTGAGGTGTGACCAAGGTATTACCTTTGTTGATGGGATTCGTAACCAAGGTGTTGTTTTTATTTGGGTTGATGATAGATGGGTTTGATGTGGATGGTTGATTGACTTGAGTAGCTTAGGTAACCACTTGTTTCGATGTGTTAATGTGGTTGCTAGAACCACATGTCAAGGGTTGACTTTGCGTGAGAGTGTTAACTTTCCCTTATTTTCCTACTTGGGGCACTTGGTTCACATTTCCTTGTGTAACATTAGGCATACTTGGGGCGTTTGTGATGATGGATGAAGATGGTTATGATCGAGATGTCGAGATTGTTGTGGCATCATGGAATGTAAGTGGTTTGGAAAAGGTTGGTGTCTAACTTGTGTTTTGGGGAAGGTTGGTGGTTAATGGAATGGTTGTTTTTTGAATACAAAAAGTTGTGTTTGTTCCTAGACATGAAGTGAGACCAAGGTTGGTTCCTAGCCAAGTTGCAAGACCAGATGTTAAGGGTTTCCTTGGCACAAGGGATGGAGTTGGTTGAATCGTAGATGAAGTCAAGCTTGGTTGATGAGTCTAGTTTATGGTCTAATTTTGGGTAGAATTTATGATTTAGCTGTTGAAGTTATCATGAACTTTGATGTTAAGTATCAATACTTTTATGATATTTCCTCAAGACTTTAGACATTGGGCCTAATCCTATTTCTACAAATCTTCAATGATAATGGCATGTTATTTGGACTATCTATATTAATCCTGCATGTGGTTAATGAATGTTCTTTAAGGTGGTTATAAATATGCAATTATTGTGCATACTAACATTTCCATGCAAATATGATTTGAGGATGCTAAACTGAGAAAGACACTGCCAGCTGGGCATGCACCATAACGTCTAGCAAGGGAATCATTCAAAGGTCAAAGGAGGTCAATGGTAGGAGATTCCCCATATTAATTGGATGTAACCACCCTATAGTGGTCTTTATTGATGTTGAGAAAATGTGTGTGTTATTGCAGTGCTAAATTTATGTTTGGACCTACATATCTAACTAGATTCCATGCATGTGTAACTGTCGCCACTCCACTTTCTCTGCTTTCCCTAATGTGGCATCCTCCCAGTTCATGGAGTTGACCACCTTGTTTAGTTGGTAGTATAAATAAGGATATGATGCTCCTTCTCCAAAAAAGAGAGGTTGCACGATCTGATATTGTACTTTCACTCTTAAGCTTTCAACAATACAGTTATGCTACTCTTTTGTACTCATGTTTCCTAATGAATAAAATAAAGTTGAGTTTGAGCATCTGAGTTTCCATTAGTTTAGAGAATACTTATCCAAGGGGGGCCACTTGGTGAGTAATCCATCCTTTAGTTTAGTATTAGTTTAGTATTACTTTCTATTCAGTAACTAGTTAAGAATTTGACATTGACTGTTCCTGCAACCACTAGAATTCCATTATGTGACTTTTCCTGTAGCCAAAGCAGACAGAGTAGTTTCCTGTTTGTTGCTCAAATTTTTATTTTCGTCATGCATTTCTAGCTTGGTATAGTTGTTGGTTGATGTTCAACATTTATGTTATTCCTCTTTAAGCACTTTACTTTAAGCATTGTGTCTTTCTTAGTTGTAGAATGAAAATGGCTACTTTGGGTTCCTAGTGCACATACTGTGTTGACCCATTTCAAGTTCATGTCCCTGGGTTGACAGGTTAAATGAACCTTCATGATGATTGAAATAGTTTTTCAGGTTAGATGTCCAATCTCTGAATCGTGGTTGTAAAGGCCTAGTTGTTAAATCATTGTAGGAGGCCAACACTTGTGTCAATGATTGTGCAACAAAAGATGGAGAAATTGGAGCCACATTTTCTAAGGCTTGATGTTCCATGATTTCTTCTCTAGTAAGTTCAAATGGGTTGTTCTTGACATCTTCTATCTCATACAGCCCTAATGGAGATGAGGGTTGTTGTGACGGGAAATATTGACTTCTAAGATCAAATTCTTGAGGATTTGGATCACTTGAGATGAATGCAACTTTGGTTTTCTCCATGATTCTCTTGTGTTGTGATCTTGTGGTTAACCATAAATTATGGGTCACTTATGGGAGAGTTATGTTGAGATTTGTAATGTTTGAACTCTCTAGTTGACTAAAATCTAGGTAGAAGGGATGCTCTAAGTCTTTTTAGAGCAATGATGGTAATGGGAGATGAAAATTTGGATGATATGGGAAGTGATCTTTGTAAACATTTTGGAACAACACTTTTGAATTTCTCTTGATGTTTTGATGTTAGGATAAAGGATGTTTATGAACTTGTAAATCTTTAGGGTAGACTCGTGACCTTCAAGATGAACTAGTTCAAAGATGATAAATAACTCAACTAAGTGCATGGAAAAGGATTCATTTCACATACAAAGTAGCTAAGTTAGGGGTTGGTTTGATAAATGTCCAAGTCACAAAAAGTTAGTGTATTCAAAATTTTTACAAAGTTTGGTGAAGTGAATGATGAAATTTGATAGAGGGGTGGATGAAGTGTTTGACCCAATGTTGACCTAAAGTGAACCATTTTTTTGCAAGACCAAGGTAGTGAGAAAAATGTTATAACTTTAAAGTGATGAAACCCTAAGAACTCAATGATTTTGGTAAAATAGACTAAAATTATTTTGGAAATAGGACCCAATGATTTTGACAATAAAACTCAATGACTTTGGATAATGGAACTCAATGATTTTGCCAATATTTTTCTTGTCTCAATTTGCTTGTGTTCAAGGAGTCAACGATTTGAACATACATCAATGTGGGGTGTTCATTTGATTTAATCTTGGATTAATAAGGTTATTTTTTACCACAAACACTTGTCTTGGCTATGTTTTAAAACTAAATGTTTATGTCAAAACCATCATAACTTTCACAATGTCCATTTCATGAAAATCATTAGGTGAAGCCATAATTTCCTATGTTGTCTTTGGAAAATATGGATTTGAGATATAAGTCAAGATATTTACAAATCTCTAAGGATAAAATCCTTAGGACAATCAGCAATATCAAGGCTTTTTCAAGAGGTATCCATATTTAGGCCAAAGTGTTTGAAATTGAGAAAGATAGTGAATGTTTTTTTTTGCATTGTTTTGGAACCAAGAAAAGTATTAAACTAACTCACAATCATTTACAACCCTAGGTTAGAAATGGATACTTGTTGAGTCCCCACTCAGATTTCTCCAAACACTAAACAATGTGAATAGTTCTAGAGATTTGGCAACATTGGCTCCCCTCCATGACACACACGTCTCAGGACCACCAAATCTCAAAATCCTTAAAATACAAAGATCAAAATGATTTTTTTGTTTCTACAATTGAATAGTACAAATGTGTGGTAGATTTAGAACGACCATTCTTGCACCAACAAATATTAAGGATTTTTGGCTTCTAAACAAGGGTTTGTAATAAGGGCTTCCAATTTAGGGGATGCAATGATAAACTACGTCAAGAGGTCTCCCAACCCTTAGAACTAGGGATTTACACATCATAAAGATACTGGGGGAGAGCTATCATGTATTGCTTCCCATTGATCACAATTTTCATTACAACCACACATTTATATCATGGTTTGGAAGAGCTTGGCATTAGCTCATTACTGCTTGGGTCGTTCCCTTGGAGTGAGTAATTATTCCCACCAAGGCAAGCCCTCTAAAGGTAAACAATAGAAAGGAGGTACATCTGTAGTTCGATCATCTTCATTCATATGAACAAAGAGAGAACACATGCTATGCCTATTTCTCACACTCGCAAGGGGTTTTAGTTTTAATCCAAATTGAAAGATGTAGGTGATTTTTCAAAGTGTTAAGGAATATTTCTATTTCTCAAGATCATTGAATGGCGTGAGAGAATTGCATATGCATCCACTAACAACAGTGTCAATCACAAAACATAGCAAACAGTTGTAAATTTTGACCCCTCAAAGTAGTGATGAGTGTTTTAAGCACCAAATGAAATTTTAACTTGCCTTGTTCAATTTTAAACCCAAAGTAAAATGATGATGTGAGGGCTCAGTATTAACCAACTTTGAAAATGAATTTTAAGCCCAAATGAAAGCTAGTTGGTCCTAAGATTGTAAATTTTAAAATCCAAAGGAAATTTAGTATTCCTAAAACATAAACCAAAGAAGCATATATGGTGGGTTATAATTTCCCCATAAGTGTCAAAACACTATTACAATAACTACAACTAAGAAAAACTAAAAATTAAAAATTTCAAATATTTTTAGTTTTTTTTATGTTGTAGTAACTCACGTTTTCGGAGGCCTTCGGAGAAAAATTTGGGGTTGAAACTTGCGTCAATCCCTAAAATTTTATTTCCAAAGGAACTGGATTTTTAGGGTTTGAATTAGTCTTCTTGGAGAGCTTTTTGATGGTGCAAACAGATTTGAATTTCAACCACCAAGTAGAAAGTTATGACCCCAACAAGTTGGAGTAAATTTTTTCCTAGTTTTTCTCAAAATTTGTAAAACTAGTTAGTCTAAAATTAAAAAAACAAGAAGTCAGTGACATGTTACCATTCAGATAAAGTTAAAAAATTAAAGTACAATCTAAAAAATAGTCATTAAACTTCTTACCCTAGTTGAGCATTGTTGAACACGATAGCGTCGCGATTTGAACTCTAGGCGTCGCTCTGCAACAAAAACAGAGAGCACGATAGTGTCAGTATTTGGTCAGGCGTCATTGCACATGGTAGCATCACAATTTTAAATTTGGGGGCATCACTCTGGTGAAGTTGGGCATCATCATTTAAAATTTTTGATAACTCTATAGTAAATTAGTGTGGTCTGATTTAAATCAACGCTAGAGCATTTAATTGGCGTCAATGTTTCAAATTGAGATAGCGTCACTATATGGTGACGCTCTTCAAAGTGCATCATTGTTTGTGATTTGGGCGTCGATGTATCCTGCAAAACAACAAACAAATGGAATTTGAGCTAAAAATTTGTTAACGGTTTGCCCTCCTAGCGCCAGAATGTGAGACACAGATTTTTGATGTGGGTCGATTACGCTTGATCCATAATGAATCAAAGCACAATTTACCCAAATAAACCTACATCTACAAACAAGATCATTCAAATTGGAAAATTAAACTAAGCATTTAAATTGAAACTAAAAGTTACAAACTACAAGAACAGTTAAATTCCTACTATAACCCATTTGAAACTTATCTTGTTTTAGAATTGGTGTCGTGTTGATGTGAAACAAAGACCCTTTCCCAATCCTATGATTAGTGAGCCTATTTCAATCAATTCCATGGAAGAGAATCAATGAAACCATCATCATTGATGTATGAAAACCTAGTTTATGCTAAAAATGAACATGATGCAAGCTAAGTTACCATGATTTAATGCTAAAAATGAACTAGTTATGTTATTTCTAAGCTAATCTAAGCTAATTCTAAGCTAAAAGATGAAAACTCTAATTTATAAACAAGCTAAGATGGATGCATGAAATCCATTAATGGATTCTCTAAGCTATTATGCAACTAAAATTAACTAAAACAAGCTAAAAGTGAGTAAATATGAGTGTGAGTGCATATGAGATTCAACAAAATAATTTTACAATTGAAAGATGGATGCGTTTGTGTCCAAATAGTGACCTATTTATAGGAAAGCAAATGAGAAATAGAGGTTTGAGATTGAAAATATTAATCAATGGTCCAAGATGAAGGAGATGAGAGGCATGGATCATGGATTCTCATCCACGAATGAGAATGCATGATGAGATTTTAATCAAGGGTTCACACTTGCCTCAAACAAACACACTTTTGACTTGCTCACACAAGTCAAAGGTGACTTGTTCAAAAAGTTGAAGGTTAAAACTTGCTTAAGAAGCCAAGTGAAAATATCCCTTTTTCAAATGATGAAGGAAGAAGAATATTCTCATGGGTGAGGAAAAAGGCACTTTGCAAATTAAAACAAAGTTTTAATTGTGCAAAAAAGGGATAAGGAATATTCTATGGAGATATTCCCTTTTTAGAGGAAAGTTAGTTTATTTGCTAATTAAATAAGATTTAATCATGTAATTAGGGGATTAGAAGAATTAAAGTGTTTATTCATTAAATTAAATGATTTAGTGAATGGGAGAGATATTAAATGATATTTAATTAAATAACTTAGGGTTATTTAATTAAATAAGATGACTTAGGGAATTAAATTAAACATTTTGATGTATTTAATTTAATGAGATGAAATGTTACCATGAAAGATGGATAAATTAACCCGATTAAATTAATTAGGTCAATAGATGAAAATGATGCAATTAATTAAATTAGCTAGGTTAATTTAATTAATTAAGCGAAAAGAAGATGGGTTTGAAGAGGAAATGATGTTAGTAAATATGTTTTGAGTGTATGATATCGATTAGAGCATTTTTCAAAGTCTACAACCTCATATTTAGAGATTTTTTAAACCGGGCATGGGAAAGGAGAGCATGATGGAGTAGGTGAATTTGTAAAGAGGGCTTTAGTTAAACAACAACTAAAGTTTAGAGGTGGTGTTGCATTCTTTGATGTAAGTTCAATTGTTGAGTTATGTAACTATGCATTGTCACAAGGAGGGGCACTTGATTCAGAAGTGCATAAGTTCTTTTGGTTGGTTGATGATGATAAAGTGGGAGACAGATTGATTTTTCAGACAATCAGGGAATCATCAAATATGCATTCATTTTGAAGCTTAGATGCAAGTACATGGACTATTTGGACATGAGATTTAGTTTTTTTTTGTCAGATTTTTAACAAATGTGAGTGGGATAGTTGTGAGTCAAGTGAGTGGGTAGATACATGGATTCCACAATATCTAACCCCTTTATATGAAGCTCATTCATATTTACTTGGTGAAATGGAAACTTCACTTGACTATGACCATATTTTAGATCTTGTACAACTAGGAAATGTTTATACAATTATTGAACCACATGGAAATGAAGAGATATCATATTATTGGTTGGTATGATGTGTTCAAGGAAAAAAAAACTAACACAATCAATGATAGATGATGATGGATTCACATATCCTACAGGATCATTTGTTATTGCTGCAAACATATATGATTAGAAAGAATGGAATTCCTACATTTGAGGACTTTGAGAAGCATAAAACCATACTCATGTATTCGCACTTAGTTGTAGCAATCAATGCTAATTTATTGAAGCATAATGCAAAACCGAGAACAAAATAACTGTGGACAATTACTATTGCTAATAATAAAGCAATATTGGAAACTTTGAAGATAAGAGACGACCCCTCAGGCACACCTGAGTAGAAGATCTATTTTTTGTATGGAAAAAGTATGATATTGTTCATCTTATTTATATTCATGTGATTTCTATGGGTTGGATTAAAAATATATTAAAAGTTTACATAACAATTTTATTTTTTTAAATAGACTGCAGGAATCAGGTAGCACGGCCCCCTATAAACTGCAGTGTGCCTAGTAAACATTTTAACATGATCGGGAGCGCTGGCGTGACATGCCCTCCGATACCATGGGGGTGGGGGAGACTAGACCTCGTGACCAACCTCCTGCAACAAGAAATATTTATCCAACCGAGCTAGGGCCCCAACCCCCAAGTTTACATAACAATTAACTGGTATGTAAAAATGTAGGTTTTTTGGAGAACAAAAGGTATATTTTCAAGCAATTCAAATCAATACATCTACAATAGTATTATGATTATAATGAGTTAATGATGATAATGTATTGACATAGAATTCATAAGTAGTGATTCTCAATCCTGCATCATATTTGGTTTAAGATAATGTTTAGTTCAAACTTTGTATTTCATGTTGCTCATGCTCATAGATTTGTGTATATTTATATGTAGGTCTACTACACTCAATTTTGGAGCAAGATGAGGTTACAATGAAAATAAATCCATTATTTTTGAGTTTCAAATAGGCGCCACGATTGAATTTTTAACAATTCACTTGTTTATATATGTAGGGATTTTTCTAGAATAAAGGTATTATTTCAAGCAATTCAAATCAATACATCCATGATTGTGTTATGAGAACAATGAGGTAATGATGGTAATGCATCAACATATAATTAATAAGTAGTGATTGTTAATCTTGCATCATATTTCGTTTGAGAGAATTTCCAGTTCAAACTTTGTAGTTCATGTTGCTTATATGCTCAATAATTTGTGTATATTTATATGTAGGTCTACTACACTCAAGTTTGGAGCATGAGGAGTTTACAATTACAATAAATCCACCATTGTTAAGTTTCAAATAGTTATTCAAGATTTATTTTCTTAACATTTCACTTTTTTATATGTGTACCTGATTTTTGGAGAATTTGAAGGAGACGAAAGGCTACTAAGATCAATAGTTATAACTTTTGCAGTGGTCACATATCATTCATAACGTGACATCCACATATAATTCTTAAGTAGTGATTCCTAATCTTCCATCCCATTTGGTTTGAGAGAATGTTCAATTAAAAATTTCTAGTTCATGTTGCTTATGCTCAATAATTTATGTATATTTATATGCAAGTCTACTACACTCAAGTTTGGAGCACAACGAGGTTACAATGATAATAGATCCACCATATAATTCTTAAGGTGACATCTATGATAGAATTATAAATAGTTATTCTTAATGTCACATCATATTTAGTTTTTAGTTCATGTTGCTTATGTACAATAATTTGTCTAAGTTTATATGCAGGTCTATTTGTTTTTTCAGATAAGTGAGTGAGGATGAGTGGCTTCTACAAGGAAGATGGCATGGATCACCTTAGGCTGGTAGAGATGAGACTGACATGTATTCATAGAGAGGGGAATATGATATGCATAAAATTTGTACACTTTAGGGTGGTAGAGATGAGAATGACATGTAGCCATAGAGAGGGAAATATGATATTCATAAAATTTGTACACTTTAGGGTGGTAGAGATGAGAATGGAATATAGCCATAGAGAGATAAGTATTATATGCATACAATTTTTACACATTAGGGTTGTGCTTTGATGTATTTGCACATGAGGACGTGGAAAATATGATATGCATGTTATTAGTTATATTGACATGTTGGATGTGATGTTTTATGTGTATGCTAAGAATGCACATGGTATGTAGCTATATTGATGATGGATCTCATGTTTTACGTGTATGCTAGAAATTCACATGGTATGTAACTAGATTGATTAGATATGGATGGTCATTGGTAAATAATTTCATGATGTATGTATGTATGTATGTTCATGAATCTCAGGTGTAATATCATGTGTATGTATGTATGTTCATGAATGACAAGTGTAATATCATGTGTAGGTATATATGTTCATGAATTCCAAGTGTATTCTTGTTCATGTGTAAGTATCTCATGTGTATGTTCAAAAGGCTCATAAGAGACTATGTCAGAATACTGCACTCTAATTTGATCGAGTGAATTGGAGACAAACAAAGCCTTTCCCTAGCATTTAGCTACCCACTTGGACGTATTGGTGCAATCAATTTTGGTCCAAGAAGCACAAAAAAAAATGCTTCTTTAAAAATTTGCACTACTCTCTACTAACACTTTTTGCAAGTTTCCATTCAATGATGACATGGCCAAATGGTGTTGAGTTGACCAAACATGAGAGAGGTTTATGTGGAGCGATTCTATATGGACGCGTACATGAAAATAAAAATATTTTTAGGTGTCATGAGCTCTGAGAACCACTCCATCATAGTTTTGTAGTTTTTTTCTCTTAGGGATCTTAAGCGACTGCGCTAGAATAGTGCACTCTGAAATGATCGAGTGACTTGGAGAACAAACAGAACCCTTCCCTAGCATTTAGCTACCCACTTGGATGTGTTGGGATAATTGGTTTTGGTTTAGAAAGAACAAAACAAAAAATATGCTTCTTTCCAAATTTGCACTACTCTAGATACTAACACTTTTTGCAAGTTTCCATTCAATGATAGCATAGGAAAATGATGTTGAGTTGACCAAAAATGAAGAGGTTAATGTGGATGGATGCCACATGGACTTGTATGTGTAGTAAAAACATTGTTAGTTTCCATGAGCTCCGAGAACCACTCCTTCATAGTTTGACACTTCTTTTCTCTTAGGGATCTTAAGAGACTACACCAAAATAGTGGACTCTAAAATGATCGGGTAACTTAGAGAACAAATAGAGCCCTTCCCTATCACTTAGTTTCCCACTTGGATGTGTTGGTGCAATAATTTTTTGTCCAAGAAGCATAAAATAGAAATATGATTCTTTCCAAATTTGCATTGCTCTCTATAGAACACATTTTTCAAGTTTTCATTCAATGATGTCATGGTCAAATGATGCTGAATTGACCAAAAATGAGAGAGGTTTATGTGAAGGGTTTCCATATGGAATTGTA
Organism: Sequoia sempervirens; assembly: GCA_007258455.2. NCBI lineage: Eukaryota > Viridiplantae > Streptophyta > Pinopsida > Cupressales > Cupressaceae > Sequoia > Sequoia sempervirens. The sequence continues at coordinate 72,198 of VDFB02383085.1, read as the reverse complement.
GGTGAAAATAAATTGCTAGGTGCCATGAGCTTTGAGAACCACTTCGTCATTATTTGGTAATTTTTTGCTCATAGGGCTCTTAAGAGACTATGCCAAAATACTGCACTCTGAAATGACTAAGTGACTTAAAGAAAAAATATAGCCCTTTCATAGAATTTAGCTACCCACTTAGATGTCTTGGCATAATTGGTCTTGGTCTTGGAAGTACAAAACAAAATAAATGCTTCTTTCCAAATTTACACTGCTCTCTACTAACACTTTTTGCAAGTTTCCATTTAATGATGGCATTGAGAAATGGTGTTGATTTGACCAAAAATAAGAGAGGTTTATGTGGAGGGATTCCATATGGACTTGTACATGTAGTTGAAACATTTTTAGGTGCCAAGAGCTCTGAGAACCACTTCATCATAGTTTGGCAATTTTTTGCTCTTAGAGCTCTTAAGAGACTACGTCAGAATAGTGCACTTCAAAATGATAGACTTGAAGAATAAATAGAGCCCTTCCCTAGAATATAGCTTCCCATTTGGACATGTTGGCACTATTGATTTTTGGTCTAATACGAACAAAAAAATTGCTTCTTTCCAAATTTGCACTATTCTCTACTAACACTTTTTGCAAGTTTTCATTCAATGATGGCATGGAAAAATGGTGTCGATTTGACCAAAAATGAGAGATATTTATGTGGGGGGATGCCATATGGACTTGTAAATGCAGAAAAAATATTGTTAGATGTCATGAGCTCCAAGAATCACTTTGTCATAACTTGGCAGTTTTTTTCTCTTAGGGCTCTTAAGAGACTATGTTAGAATAATGCACTCTAAAATGATCAAGTGGCTTTGAGAATGAACAAATCCTTTTCCTCACATTTAGCTACACACTTGGAAATTCTAGCGTAGTCAGTTTTGGTCAAGGACACATGAAAAAAAAAGCTTATTTCCAAATTTACCCTGCTCTACTGTCACTTTTTGCAAGTCTCCATTCTGAGTTGGCATGGCCAAACGGTGTTGAGCTAATAAAAAATGAGAGAGGTGTATATGAAAAAATGCCATATGGACTTGTAAATGTATTAAAATCATTGTTAGGTGTCATGAGCTCTGAGAGCTACTCCATCATAGTTTGTCATTTTCTTGCTCATGGGGATCTTAAGAGACTATGTCAGAATAGTGCAATTTGAAATGATTGAGTGACTTGGAGAACAAAAAAATCCCTTCCCTAGCATTTAGCTACCCACTTGGACATGTTGGAACAATCATTTTTGGTCTAGGATGCATGAAACAAAAATAATGCTTATGAAACATAAGAAAAGGGGTGGAGACTTAGAATGGTGGTTGAAAATGGGAATGTGTGATGAGGGACCTATGTCCAAAGAAAAAGAGGGTGTCCACCTAATCACAAATCCACCTTTTCCATGTTCATTAGGAAGAGAGATAGTGCCACAAATGATTAGAATTTACTTACAACCCTCAAGGTGAGTCAACCCTAGGTTTTTGGGCACTATGTTGCCTCAAATTCCTTATGATAGAAAAGTGACAGATATGACTAAACAATAGTTTTGGGAGAAGAATAAAAGTGCATTAACAATAAAATATATGAGATCTACCAATTGGAATACAAAGTATTATAATAACACTATCGGAAACAACAATCAATCAATAGATATGAGAAGGTTAATATGCTATGTACTTGCCTTTAAAAGAGTTAAAAAGTGTCTTGCTAGGATTCATTCACCCAAGTGATTATGTCTTTGTACAATGTTTTGAAAATTATTTTTGCATTCCTCAGATGTTAGATCTAAGGCTCTGATTTCTCTTGGTTTTACTATCGGAAGGCCGAAAATAAATTTTGTAGGTAAGTTTTGATGCCTTGACAACTTTGATGACAACTCTAACAACTTTGTAAAATTGCACTTTTGATCCAGTTTCAATTCTTCTTCACCTACAAATCTACACATACAAAGAGAGGAGAAAAATGTTTGTTTTTGGTGGATAAGGGTTTTCCTTGGTCAAACCCTAGTTTGATAATTAAACCTTGATAATAAAATAATGATAAAATGAAGGAAATGATGAATGTGCAAAGCTTGTTACAACTCACCAAACCCTTTAATGGCTACCCTTTGAGGGTTGACGTCTAACACATGTCTCGACCTAAGGATTGGATCTTAAGTGAAATGGCTTTATTGATGATGGATCTTTATGTTTCAATTGATGCTTGAAACTTGAAACCTACATCACAATGTTAGCTCCAAAAAAATGCATGAACACACATAAATCTTGATATCATGATAGGATCTTGAATGCTGGAATAAATGATTGATAAATCTGCTCTCCAATTCTCTTGAAAATAATCTTTTCTCTTGGGATTGATCTCATAAAGTTCTTAGACTCTTTTGATTTGATAAAATAACCTTCTATTTATAGGTGTTTTCTTAATTTCCCAATAATTAAACACCACAAGCCAACCTTTGCAATTTGAATTTAGATCATTAAAATGCAACCAAAAGCATATTAAAATAAAGATCACAATGTTAGCTCTAAAAACATGCATGAACACACAAAAATCTTGACATCATGATAGGATCTTGAATGATACAATAAATGATTGATAATTTTTCTCTCCAGTGCTCTTGGAAATAATCTTTGATCTTTGGATTGATCTCATAAAGTTCTTAGCCTCTTTTGATTTGATAAAATAACCTTATATTTATAGGTGTTTTCTTAATTTCCAAACAATTAAACACCACAAGTTGACCTTTTCAATTTAAATTTAGATCGTTAAATTTTTTCCAAAAATATATTAAAAAAATGGATCCCGAGACTTAAGGGGGACCCTGCATTCACCTTGGGAAAATGGGTCTTAGGCCGTAAACCTAGGACACACATTTTCCAAGATGTGTAATTAAGTGTAGGCATTGATTAAATGTGGGTTCCCCTTTCATAAAATAAAATTAATTATGCTTTTGAATGTATAATTGGGTCAATTAAAGGCTTAATTAAGTCAAATTAATTAAGGGGATGCAAACATATTGTAAAAATGTAAAGGTGTACGTTTTTCTACACTACAGCTTGACAAATTTGTACTTCCTTCTACTGACACATTTTGCAAGTTTCCATTCCAACTTGGCATGTCCAAGCAGTGTTGAATTGACCAAAAATGAGAGAGGTTTATGTGGAGGGATTCTATATGGAATTGTACATTCAAATAAAAAATTATTAGGTGCCACAAGCTCTGAGAACCACTCTAACATAGTTTGTTAGCTTTTTTCTCTTAGGGCTCTTTAGAGACTACATCAGAATAGTACACTCTAAAATGACCAGGTGACTTGGAGAACAAACAAATCCCTTCTCTCTCATGAGAATGAATGGTCCACTTAACACTCATTACATCTAAGTGATGGTTATAGGGGTGAACCATTTGGACTTGTTAAGAGGTCATCCATCCTAGTATGAATTTGACTCACATGTGCTTAATCATGGAGTTTCTCACAAGATCAAGGCCTACAAGGATTCATAAGCTACTTTCCTTAGAGTTTTCATCGATAATTGAGCCATATCTCAACCACCCACCCATGGAAGGCTTACTACTTTATGCTCTACTTCAATTATTTTCTGAATGAAGTAGAGAAACTGGAATTTATTCCATTCCCTCAATCTTATTTCTTCTCTTGCATATCCATTTGATTCCTACCTCATTGGAGGCATATGTGCAATTCAAAATCCACCTGGTGGGTGAGGGAACAAATTTTGAGATTGACATGCCCTAACCGTTTATGCATTCCCTAAGGAAATTCATGGTAAAGCACACTTGAGTTGGAGTAGTATTGGGATGGGTAATCTCTTGGGAAGTTCAGATGCTTCACCCTTGTTAGGACCAACTAGATACAATGGGTGCTAAGTCGACCATTCATGCTCATAAGGTCTTGGGAAACACTACTCATGAAATATGGGTCAATGATTTTGAATCAAAAACTACATAATTGAATCCTGATAACACATTGCATTATATGTTTTGAGTGTTGATTTTTTTCTACTTTAGTAAAAGAAACGATTAACCTCTAGATATTTTCTGATTTTAGGCTATAGATACTATTCAATACAAAGTTCAATTAAATATTGACAAACAACTAGATACTTGGGAGAGATATTGTATCATGCATTTATTTGACATTCCAAAAGGAGTATCATTTTCTATATATCCTTCTTTTTGAAAGTAAATGGTACATGTTCATGTTAGCATAGATATTTTGTTTTTTAATCAAGGTTATCTTTAGGGGTTCATATATATATTATCTTTGTAAGAAGCGTCTTTATATGCATTCCATAATGATTCGATATGGTTACAATTTTGACATTCTTGTAATATCATATTGTTTTTCTTGTAGTTTGTTTCACTTCATAAAATATAGTAGTTTTCTCATGTGGTTTGGTATGGAGAATCTATATAAATATGACAAATAATGATCTCATCAATGGTGTCTTGGTCAAAACCACAACCATCATCATAGGGATTATATTTTTGTTTTCTTGGTTGAAGGTTTAGATTGATTTAATTTGGTATAAATAAAATATTTAGGCTTGATCTAATAGTTTAAGAATGGATTAAGGTTTGGGTTGGACTAATTGGGATAGGGAGATATGGACTAAGGTTATTATGAACTATTTTTATAAAATTAGTTTGAATCTTTCTTGATGAAAATATGTGATTTGTTAGTGAATTATAAATGAAGTATGTGTAAGGAAGCAAAGGTGTGCGGAAATGCTTCCTACGCTAACCTTGAGAAGAGGATTATGCAAATTTCAAATAAAATATTTTAGAGATTTGAAGAAACACATAATACCATAAACAATAAAACCATAACACAGTGATTTACATGGGGAAAACCCTTTCGGGAGAAAAACCCCACACTCCAAAACCTGCACAATGTATTATCAAATCTTGAAACAAATTACAACACATTTGCAATGCAAGTTCTTACAGGAGTCTTTACCTCAACTCAATTTAGAGGAATTTCAGTAGCATTCTGGTAGCATGTAGACTTGCAAACTAACTCTCTCCTTTCTCTCACACAAATGACTATCTCAAAGTACCAATATATAGTATTACATTACATATGAGAATCTTCTAGAGATAAAACTTTTCTTTTTAGAAAAATATAATAAAATCTCTTAGCAATCTCATCTCTATCCCCATATAAAAGATATTTCTCAAAATAGCCGCTTTTCATCTATCACAAAATCTTCTATTCTTGGTTTGCTTTATTTTTTATTTCCATGCAAGGTTGAGACACTTCCTTTTTTTTTTCCTTTTTTTTCCTTTTTATCTTTTCGTTTTAAAACACTTTATTCCTAACATTCTCCCACTTGTCGAACACCTTGCATGAGCCAATATAAAATAGATGGTTAATTGTTGGGGGCTGAAAGGCCCATTAATTTGGAACACCATCTAAACTTCTCTGTGCTCACAGGATTTGTTAATGCATCTGCAACATTCGCCACTGTCTCTACCTTTTCCAACTTCACCCTACCATCCTCGACCATATCTCTTACAAAGTGATACTGAACATCAATGTGTTTTGTCCTGGCATGAATAGTCGGGTTCTTCGCAAGGGAGATTGCACTCTGACTGTCACAATAGACTATAACTACTTCGTGTTTCAATCCAACATCTGAACACAAACGCTTCAACCAAACGACTTCTTTACAGGCATGAGTAGCTATCATGTACTCTACCTCAGTATTGGACAAAGCGACCACAGCTTGTCACTTGCTCATCCAACTTATTGCACCACCATTAAGAGTAAACACATACGCACTAGTGGATCTTCTGCTATTGACATCACCAGTTCAATTTGAATCCACAAAACCATAAATACTTAAGGAATGTTGATCTCTTGTACCATGAAAACATATAGAGTACTCTGATGTACCTCGCAAATATCTGAAGACCCTCTTAATTGCATCCCAATGCACTCTTCTAGGATTAGACATAAAACGAGAAAGAACTCCCACTACTTGGGCAATGTATGGTCTTGTACAGACCATAGCATACATTAAGCTTTCGACCGCACTCTGGTAAGGCACTCTACTCATGTCTTCCATCTCCGATGGGGATGTAGGGCATTGTGAAATAGAGACCTTCATTCCCAATGCAACAGGAACACAAAGTGGTTTACAATCCTGCATGTTGAACCTTTGCAAAATAGAACAAACATACTTACTCTGGCTAAGCCATAGCTTTCTGTTCTCACGATCTCTTCCTATCTCCATCCCAAGTATGTGTTTTGTTGCACCAAGATATTTCATTTCAAAATTCACAGAGAGATGAGATTTCAATTCTGCAATCAAACCTTTGCCTTTCCCAATAAACATGTCATCAACATATAAAGCAATTACCAAGAAATGATCACCATCAGATTTAAAATATACATAGTGATCAGATTTAGATTGTACAAATCCCAAACTCAACACATATGTATCAAACTTTTGGTACCACATCCTAGGACTTTGTTTTAGGCCATACAAATATTTTTTTAACTTACAAACCAACTTGCTTTTACCTTTTACCACATAGTTCTCTAGTTGTGTCATATAAATCTCTTCCTCTAAATCACCATGAAGGAACATAGTTTTCACATCCATTTGTTCCACCTCTAGATCATAAATTGCTGCAATAGATAATAAAAACCGAATGGATGTCATTTTAGCAACAAGAGAAAAGATCTCACCGTAATCAATACCCTCAACCTAAGAGTATCCCTTCGCAACCAATCATGCCTTATACTTTTCAACATTTCCATCTGAACCAATCTTTTTCTTAAACACCCATTTACATCCAACAGGTTTTCGACCTTCGGGCAATGGTACAAGGTCCCACATATCATTCCTTTTAAGAGTTGCCATCTCTTCATCCATGGCTATTTTCCAGGACTATGCATCATTCATACCCAAAGCTTCTTGCATAGATCTCAGTTCATCAATGTTAGTACTCAAAGAAAATATACACTTCCAATCATCAGGTGAATACCCATACCTTTGAGGTGGTTGCCTTTCCCTTGTAGACATTCGAACAAGTTGAAGTGGAGGTTCTTCCACTTCTTCCTCCTCTCCTGAAGATTCAGGGCTTGATAAGATCTCCTCAACTTCTTGTCTATTTTGGGGTATCGATTCAACTTCCTCAAGTGTAGAAGGAATTTGAATCACATCTTTTTTCTATTCAATTTCTTTATGTTGTTCTGGCTGAAAATTAATAGGAGAAGATTTAGTCTCTCTAAAAATAACACTTTTGGAATAAATTACCTTTTGTGCAACAGGGTCCCAAAGCTTGTATCCTTTCACACCATAGCTATATAGTCGATGAAGATACATTTGATAGCCTTAGAATCCAATTTTGTTCTCTTCTCCTTAGGCACATGTGCATATGCCTCACAACCAAAAACTCTCAGATGTCTAAGTGAAGGCTTTTTCCCCAATCACGCCTCCATTGGCATTTTATCAACAAGCACTGATGTAGGAGATCTATTTATTAAATAACAAGCAATGGCAACAACTTCAACCCAAAACGTTTGTTCTAGACTGGCTCCACTCAACATGCTCCTAGCCTTCTCCATCAATGTTCTGTTCATTCTTTCTGCAACTCCATTTTGTTGCAGAGAATATAGAGAGACTAAGGATGTCAACAGATCAATGAATCAAAGGGTAAAGGATGTTGCAACTATAGAGACTAACGATAAAGGGATCAAATTTGGTGAATTTTCCCAAGCAACCAAATTTAATAGTAGTATAACATGAGTAAAAATAATATATCATTCATAGACTATTAAAGTACAAGATTGCAAGAAATCAATAGATATAACATGTAATTCATCGTAACTCAACCATTATAAAGTGATTATACATTCAAATTTTAAGTTTCAAAGTAGGAAAGCATGTACACAATGAATAAAATATATCAAATATCAATTTTTATATATAAAAATGTAGAGTAATTGTGTATGTACATATACAAGTTTGGCATATATGCCAACTCAAAACAATATTTAAAAAAAGGTGGCATATGCCATCTCATTGGCTATATATAATGTATATCTTAAATAGCTATGCCATGTCAAGAAAATCCAAAACTTGTGGTGGATCATCAAAATGTGGCCTCTTCATGCCACTTGATGGATGAGAAGTTGGATACACAAAAAAAAATCAAACCATAAATTAGATTATTTAGCTCAATGGTAAATAACTTAGACTACTAAATAGAAACTTATCTACTATTTTTTATAACTTTCAAAGTAACATCTAATCAAGTTATACTAAACTATAAATTAAATTCAAACTGAATTCTTCATTACCTTAAGCCTTTATTTTTTTCTAACAATAATTCAACAAATGATGGTCCCTTTGGATGATCAATCTTAGTCCTACCATATTAAAATGGTAGGGGATCCACATGTGTGGATGGGGGAATACTTTGTAAGAAGAAAAATAAAATTGACAAAATTAATATATAATTACTGAAAACAAACATAAACTAAACATATATCTAAAAACTTATATATCTACTAGATATTAAAAAACCATATACTTGAATCGATGATGCAACTAAGATTGTTTGAGACTTGAACTCATCAGATATGTAGTAACATCAACTTCATATACATTAAACATGGCAAGAATGTAAGACTACAAAATGTATTTAAATATAATCGTAATATATTTGAAATTGACATCTAAATCACTACAAGTTGTATAAGTTCTAACTAAACTATTAATTGATCAAATTATAAAAAAATGGATATCAAATTGGGACAGATATCTATTTTTGCCACTGTGCTCGTGCTGCAATGAAGTTTGACAACCACAATGAATTAAAATGTTACTCTTTACATATAGTTCTCTAAAAGAGATATCCATTTCAAAGAGATTTTTTTAATATTAAAATCTCTTCAAAATGGATATTCATTTTGGGGAGCTTTTTTTAATATTTTAAAAAGCTCTCTAAAACAGATATACTTTTTAAAAATATTTCATATATGTCACCCACCATATTAATATTTATGTAATATATATTATTATTATATAATATTATTATATTATTATATTATTATATTATTATTAAATTATTAATTAATTAATTAATTTTTATTTTTTATATAGGTAAGCATTATCCAAAAATGGGGGGTAACTCCCACTTAGGATAGTTATGATTAATGTTTTTTATTGTGTGACATTATTGATGTCAGAGCCAAGGGGTTAGCCCTAATGATTAGACCACATAATGTTAATTAATTATAACGTTCATTTCGTGGGCACTCAGTTCACCGTGGGCTTACCTTGTCATGGGGGGTATCTAGAAATCAAGTTTATATGTGCCTCTATTCTAATCCACCATCGCATCCCTCTATATAATCTTTCAGGTTGCATTATAGTCGGTTTTTATTTCCACTCGTGTGATAGCCAACCCCTTAAGATGTCATTATTGTCTTCCAACCCTACAATTTGTGTGTGATCTTCCTTCAGTTTGCTTGGCACTCATTGTGATATCCTTGGGTTTATTTTAGGGTTATTATCCTTGGCATAAATTATGAGGAAATTGTAATATTCTGTGCTCATGGAGACACCTATAGTATTAACTAGCGACAAGAGTTAACTATCCTTCTTGGGCCATATTATAGATTAGTTCCTTAAGCTCATATTGAAGGAGAATGGTTTTATATTATTATTATATAATTATATATTAATATATGTAATAATAATATATTTAAATATTACATATATATTATAAATTATTATAACATTATAAGATATATTATAATAATAATATTATATTATTATATTATCAAATATAATATTATAATAATATATTATTATTATATAATATATTAATAATAATACATATATCTATAATGAATTATCCATTTTAGGAAGAATAACTGATATCTATTTTTTAGAAGATCGGATAACTCTTTTTTAAATATTTGATATATGTCGCTCATAATATTAATATTTATGTAATATATTATTATTATTATATTATATTATATTATAATAATTACATATATATTATATTATTATAACAATATAATATATATTATAATAAAAAATAATAATATCATATAATATAATAATATGAATAATATAAAAAAGGTAATTCTCATTTCTTGCTTCACAATGTCTCTGTTTGCTTTTGCTCCTACGACTGTTGTTGGACTTGATGTTTTTAGTGGTTGTGATATTCAAGGGTCCCTCCTTGGCCATAATGTCCAAAGTGTGGGAAACAACCAAATCCTCATGACATTGTGGTGGGAAAAGGCTCTGGTTGTGTGCTGGATACTTGTGGGGATGTGGGGCTTAGAGCTATTGTCTGCCCTTGCAAATCCTTCCACTAGATTACCTTTACACTCGTGTGGATCTGATGTGGCATTAAATTTTAAAAATGCTTTGAACATAGCGATGCACTTGCCCACATGCATGTTGGACAATCTATGCGGTCTGGGGTGATCTCGCCTTCTCCTCGCAATAGAGCTTCTTAGAATCCCCCGTTCCTGGTGTGCCACTCAACTTCTTCCCAAGAAATTTTCTTAGATAGTTTTATGGGTGACAGAGAAGAATATTTACAAGCCCATGCCCTTATTTTTAGATTTACGAAGGTATGGCCAAAGATTTGTAACCTTCATTTCTAGATAAGTTCGAATTGGAAAGAATACCTAGAAGAAGACATTAGCATTTATCCCTGTGCAAGGGGGTTTTTCATCCTGGAATTAAAATCTGTGGAAGATAAAGAAATGATACTAAACATTGGACCATAATGATTTCAAGGTGATTTCTTATGCACGAAGCAATGGTTCCCTTCATTCGATCTAAGAACTGAGACAATTTCATTTGCCTATTTGTGGGTTCGTTTACCTTACCTCCCCCTACAGATTTGGGAAATTGATTATCTAAAGGCAATTAGCAATGGCTTGGAAAAATATCACAACATTTCAAAGGAAACAATCAATTATGAAAGTTTGGCCTATTCTCATATTTGCATCAAAATGGATGTCTCAAATGGTCTTTCGAAACTTTTTTTTCCTCAAAGTGGGTAATAGGTGATGGTCCCAACCAATAGATTATGAAAGAATCACCTTCAAGTGCAAAAAGTGTTTTGCATCAGAACATGTTATCATACATTGTGGAAGGCGAGTTGAGAAGGCCAACTATGCCTCAGTCCGCAATCCCTCTTAGTGGGATGGGGTTGAATCCTACTACTATGTTATCTCTCCTTCCAAGCAGAATGTTGTTGCCACTTCTCCACCACTTCAAGGAAATGATTCAATCTCAAGCCCCACCTCCTTGATTGATACACGAGACCATCTTCATGAGATCATGACTAATAAGGCACCAAAATATGCTCTCACAAAGGCCTCTCCAACCCCCTTGGGGGAATTTGCTTCCCAACACAAGAACACTAAGATTTCATATGTCTCTTTAGTTACTCTTACAACCTACAATATGGGTGAAACTTTGTGTGTGGAAAATGGCAATGAGCCACATCACCTAGAGATAGAACATGAATGGATTGAGGTGAAAAGGAAGAAAACACCATCATCAAAACAAAACTATCCGATGATGTTAAGATCCTTTAAGAAAGGTGAAAATTTGTAGATTAAATGCAAATTTGTTCTTTTTTTGGATAGCTCTTTGTTGCCTCTGTGTTGCACCCCTTGTTGCAAGGAGTCACCCAAACTTGAATTCATTGGGGTTCACCTAGACCCCCACCCAGATAAATGGCAAAAACCCAAGGGGATGCATTTAATAATATATATTTTGGGTTCTTATATTATGAGAGTTTCCCCCTTGGCAGCGCTTACCTAGCTAAAAAATAATAATATAATAATATATATTATATATAATATATAATTATATAGTAATATATACATTATAATAATTATAATGCATGTCTCATTCTCTAATAAATTATAAATATATCTATTTTCTACAAGAAATGAATATTCGTTTTAGGAAGAATAATGGGTATTCGTTCTTTACAAGATCAGATATCCGTTTTTTGTATTTAATATCAGATATCCATTTTTCTTTGGTGTTTATTAGATTTAACAATTGTACTTTATACCAACCCAAGTAAAAATTCAAACTTGATTTTCGTGAATTTTTCTTCCTCAAGTTGCATTTTTTCTACATCACCATTGTTTAGCCCCCCATGATCTTGTACTCACCCTAAATGTGCAGTGTCATTGATCCAAGCCTCACATAATCACCACGACCTCCAACACAATGGTATTAAAATATCATCAAAAACTTGCCTCCAATAGTTGTGGTTACCCAATCGTTGATGTGTCAATGTATATGTATATACATATAAATAAGGCATACTGCTGCCTCGTTCTCTCCACCCCATGGTACATGTAATCACTATATGCTCCTATACCCAAATGTGAAGTAGTGTAATTTCACAAGACAAAATCGCACCATATCTATATACAATCTCATGGATATCATGGCATAAATAAGCCAATACATCGAGACCTCAAGTAAAAATGACATTATCAGTAAGTATTCTCTTCAAAACTTTGCCTCATCCAATAGAGAATCTCCTCAATCTATGATCAAGGACTAACACCCCTCAAATCAATCCAACCAAAACTAAAGGGAGTGTGTCAAATCTCCCCATATCCCTCTGAAGGTCTATCTCACTATCCTCAATGCCAAGATCATCATCTAGGAAGACTCTTTCCAATGCACCCTCTCCTGAATCATGTTGAACACCACCCTCTCTTCATGAATGGGGATCATGAGGATCCTCCACATGTCCTCCAGAGTAATGGCGATCTCTCTTGTAGGTAGAATGAAAGCAAACCTCTCAATATGCCACCTCTCAACTAGGGTCGTCATCATGTCCCTTTCAGCATAAATCTTTGGCATATATAGGTGATATGCCACAGTCCAATGACTGCTAGGAACACAAGATCCATCTCATCCAACCGTACACTTAGTTGTAGAGTAACAAGATGTCACTCTCTAGACATGATAGGATCTAGTACATCCTAAAAAATTAGTGCACACAACATCAATCATATTCAAAATGTTAAAAAAAATCTAAGTAACCTAGCCCTAAAATCAAAGTGCTAAACTTCAAAAATCATATGCAACCCATTTTTTCAAATATGCCAATTTAACATCAAACACAAACTGATTATTCAAATGCACCAATCTATCATCAGATGTTCTCAATCAATTGTGAACCTATTATCATATGTGAACCTATTTTTTATATGCATCAAACTAAAATCAAATGCACAACTATACTATTAGATGCACCTTTGTGTGAATCAAATGAACAATAGTAGGTTCTAGATGTGTTATTCAACACTTTGGCGCATTTGATTGCCTATTTTGACCTAGCATTTAATGCACCTAGATCTATACTTAATGACCTAAGGGTTAGATACATACCGCCACGAGTGCTTTGGCTGGCCAATAGTGATAATAGACTCTCTTTACATGGTGAAAAGCTCTCAAAATCCCTACCATCTCTTTACTTTGGAGGCTCTAAAACTCAAGAATAAGAGGGTGTAAATGACTTGAAAGTGACCCTCCATGCCTATATAGACATTCAAACCCTAATTCCTCTCACTTACCTTCCTCCAATCCATTTTCCTCATAGCCTATACCCCTCAAGCCCACCCATTAACAAACCCTACCCTATTTTTCATCTTCTTCGCTAAACCTTCCCTATTTACTTGTCGTGTGATCAACTTGAAATTAATTTTTTTGGCCAATCTCTCAAGTGGGGCAACCTACCATCCAACCTTCATCCCCGGTCCACTAAGGCACACTAGGGCATATCATCATTTAAAAAATTTATACCAACAATATGTCTTTAAAACAACACAACAAGGCACATTGTCTCAAAGAGGGTCAAAATGTAGACAATTAAAAATGACTAACTCATTTCTTTCAAAACATCATCATTTCTCATCATCATTGCTCATCGACCCCTTCATCACTATTGATTAAACTATCACATTTCCCACTTTAATTAAATCATTTTAAAAAAATTTAGTTATTTAATTTTTTCCCTCATCACTATTAATTAAAATATTTTTATATATTTAATTAATTTATCATTTCCTCTTAGCAACACTAATTAAATAATCATTTTCCTCCAACCATTTTAAATAATTTTTTTAATAATTTAATTATTTATAATTTTATTTCATTCACATTAATGAAATATTTTTTATTATTTAAATAAATTTCTAATGATTCTTCCATCCACATAATTAAATATTTTTTCCTCTCATCCAACATAATTAAATAATATTCCCTCTAAAATTATATAAAAAATTAATTTATTTAGTTTGACTTTTTCACTCCTCCAAAAATAAATATTTATTTTCTAAAAATATCATTCTATTTATATTCTTCTATCTCTAAATTCAGTGAGTCCATTGAAAAGAAATCTAGTTCACTCTCTCACTTCCACTTCATCC
>VDFB02383085.1:0-57616 GCA_007258455.2 Sequoia sempervirens | reverse complement strand
AAATGGATAGGGACACAAGTTGCTTTGCGTTTTGGTTGTTCGCCCTGATTGAAGATCGAGTACTTGTTGTGAGAGCAACTTGAATTGTGTCATCATATCATTCTGAGGATCAGGGGGTGGGATGAATGTGTTTTGGGGTGTTGCAATCGTGGTTTGGATGGATGAGTTGGTGTGGATGGATGGGTTGGTTTGGATGGATGGGTTGGTTTGTGCGTTGGTCACTGGTATTGGTATGTTATGGCGAGCGAAGTAGGCTTCTACTTGCTTTTGGATGAACAACGCTTGTTGTTGCTCTTGTTGTTGTTGCGCTAGGATTTTTGCTTGTTGTTGCACTTGTTGCTGTTCTAACAACGCTTGTTGTTCTGCTAGTTGTTGCGCTTGTTGTTGTTCTAACAACGCTTGTTGTTCTGCTTGTTCTTGTTCCCACAACGCTTGTTGTTGGGCTGCCAATTCTGCTGCTTCTTGCTGCTCTTGGTATTGCTTTAATGCTTGCTGATATGCTTGCCTTTGCGCTGCTTGTGCAAGAAGTTTTGCTTGTGCTTGTGCTTGTGCTTGTGCTTATTTAGCTTGGCCATTGAGTCATATTGGGCCAGGCGTTTGTTGTTGCACAAAAGTTGTGCTTCTGAGCCGACTTTGTGCTTCTTCTGCAATGCCTTAAGGCTTGGGCGGCTTGTTGTTGTTGTTGTTGCAATAAAGCTTGGGCTTGTTGTGTTTGTTGCGCTTGTAATGCGGCTTGTGCGGCTTTGGCAGCTTGCGCAGCTTGAGCGGCTTGTTGCACAGCTTTTTGTTTTTGCACTTGTTGATAGCCTCTTTGGAAAGCAGCTTGCAATGTTGCGTCGAATTGGTTTGATGTGGTGAATGTTGGTGGCGGTGGGGGTGGCGGTGGATTTGGAATGGCGTTTGTGGTGGTGGTGAATGATGATGTTGTGTTGATCATTTGGTTGGTAGATGGTGTTGTCATGTTGATTGCGTGATTGGTGGATGGTGTTGTTGACGTGGTAAGTGGCGTCGTTGATGTGATTAGCCCTTGAGAGACCATGTTTTGCAATGTTGTGGGGGTGTTTGATGATGTTTCCATTGCTTGCGTGTTTGTCATTTGTGATGTCAACAATAAGTTTTGAGCGTTTGGCAAAATGTTTTGATTCATGGTTGGGATAGCGGTTTGATTGATGCTTGGTAGGGGAGGCAACCCCAAGCCAAGGAGTGATGTGGATGATAATGATAGTGGTGGGATAGGTGGAAATGTGAGGGGGGTGAATCCTTGCGAGAGCGTTGTGGTGTTAAAAATGCCCCCTGGTCCGAATATGTCTCCCTCTTTTTGTGAATTCGTGAGAAGAGGTGTTTGTGATGCTCCATGAAATGATGTTGATGATAGGTCATAATGTAAATTGAGAGGAACATTTTGGTGTAATGAATTTTGGAGGGTGTTTTGTTCCACTGTGGTGTTTGCGTCCAAGTTTTGGTTATTCACAAGGGGATGTGATTGAAGTTCATTGAGAAATGTGTTTCCCTTGTTTTCATTTGGTTGAGTTGGAGCAATCGATGTTGTGATTTTTGGAATGTTTTGCGTGACGTTTTGGGATGGAGGTGTAGATGAAATGGGGATGGTGGATGAGATTGGTGGAAAAGATGTCTCCACTATAGTGCTCATATCAAAATCCGAAGGCAACTTGGCCCCTTGCTTTGCTAGTTCAAGCATGTACAACGAAGGGTTAAGTCTCATCATGATGTTGATGATTCTATGGTTATCTGGATTTTGGAGCATTTCAGTTATTTCTTCGCGAGACATTCCAAAGGTGAGGTCTTCCCCTTGATTTTCTTCTTGTGGGTTTTGTGATGATGAGGGGACCAATGGATTGCTTGATTCTGCAAGATTCATTTCTGCATTTGTTTGGCTAAGGTCACTTGAAGCGGGAGTTTCTTTGTGGGCTTCCATACTCTTCTTGTATTGAGATCTCGTTTGAACCATAAAACAAGGATCAATCTTCAGAAATATGGGAGATGAATCTCTTGATTCCTTGGATTTAATCTCTATTTTATGTCCCAAAGTGAAAGTTTTTAGGATGCCTTTTAGGATCAAACGTGATGATGATATGATGGTGATGTTTCAAAGATGGATGTTATGGATGTTTTGACTTTTGATAGATCTTGAATGAAATACTAGGCTTTGGATTTTTGATTGGTTTGATGTTTTGGATTTTGAGACTTTGTCCTTGATCTTTGATTTGGATTTTGATTTTGGATTTTGAACAAAAGGAACCCTAAGATATTTGATAATGATCTAAAGGATAGTTGTGTTCAAAGGATGATGATTTGGATATGTGTGAGGAGAAGGATGCATCTACCCACACCTACCCAAAATGATTGTTTCACTAAGTATATGAGAAGGATTCATCTACATACACTAAGCTAGACAAGATGATTTGGATGACTTTGACTAAAGATATGCAAAAGGATGTATTCACACACTCCTAGCCAAAGGTGTTTTGATAAATGTTTTCAAGGACTTGATCTCAATGAGTTTGAATGATTGCTTGATTTTGTCATAAAGCCTAGCATTTCAAGGATGATTTCAAGGTTTTAATAAAAAATTTGATTTGTGAGATGGATGTTTGGATGTTTTGAAAGATGGATGAAAGAGATTTGGTTTGTTTTGATCCCTAGATGAACCTAAAAAGACCACTTTGTATTTTTCAAGACCTAGGTATTGAAGAGCATGCATATGCTTCCTAAAGACCTTTGTTTAACCAAGGAATGATTTGACCATTTTGGATTTCCAATCAATGATTTTTGCTTTTGGGATTTGGAGTCTTCAACACACATGAAAGTTCATTTTGCTTAGTCTTTGCTTAATGGATTTATTTTACCAAAAACACTCTCTTTGATTAAAGTTTCAAACTAAGATGTACCAATGTCTTAATTTCTTTAAACCCCACAAGATATTTTATGTGGAAATTCAATGAACTTAAGGCAAGGGTTTTCCTATTGTTTACTCAAGAAGACAAATTGAGATATAATCCAATGCTTAGGAACCTCTACGAACGTGAATCCGCAGGGAAAGTAGTAACATATGGATTGAGTCAATGATATTTGTCTTAAAGAGGGTTTGAAATTTTGAGAATCATGTTGAATGTTTGTTTGCAAAATGTTTTCGAATACAACACTGTGTTTTCAAACAAAGAATAATTACAAGCCCTATGGATGTGATAGACAATGTTTGTTGAGTCCCCACTTGGACAAGTCCAATACTACTTTTAGCGGATGGTTAGATGCTTGACCCCACGGCTCTCCACTCACACTCACTTATACGGCGCCAAGCATCAACACCCATGAAACTCCCATGGCATGCTTTCCATCTCTACTAAAAGCCGTGAAAATTGTGGGCGGCTTGAACTAATCGCTCTTGCACCAACAAACAGATTAAGGATTTTGGAAAAATTCTAACACATAGGTTCTAGTAAGGACTTTCCGTTCGTAGGAGTTGACCCAACGTGGCAAGAGTCCCCTTTCGGATCCATCTTGTCGGAGCCAACCGCGTGATTATGGCGTTTAACCAAAATCCCTCATTTATATCCCGGCTGGAAATACTCTTGGCTTTAGAGTGTTACCGGTTGAGTCGCCGCTTGGGTGAGTACTTTTTCCCCAAGGCAGGCCCTCTAAGATAAACAAAAGTGAGCAAAGACACAATCCGTAACTCGATCGATCTTTGATGGCACAAAGAAAGAGAATGTACGCGAAAATGCCCCTACTCACACTCGCACAAGATGTTCAATTTTTTAAGCCCAAAATGAAGTGTTTCAAAGCAATAAAATGTATTTTGAGTGTTTCTCTTGCACCCTAGATCGCACGAAGCGCAAGGGGAGAGGATACGCACTCAAAAGACAATCACTCAAATCAAACACTTGTTCGTTTTATACCCTTCAAAGCAATTGTGAATTCGTTTTAAGCACCAAAATGAAGTGTGAGGATTGCTTGTTCAATTTTTAACCCAAAACGAAATCTAGTAAGTTTGTCCTAAGGTTCGTTTTAAGTCCTTTGCAATGAAAAACAATTTGTTCGTTTTAGCCCCAATTGAAAACTAATGTTCTAAAACGAAAAGGAAAAAAAAATTTCGTGAAGTGTTGATCAAACACTTAAAGTGTTAAAAAACACATTGTGTTTTCAAAGAAAAAAAATCTTTCCCTCCTTTCGTTTTCGTTTTGTGAAGTAGTTTTGATCAAAGTGTTAAAAAACACATTGTGTTTTCAAACAAAAATCCTCCTCCTCTTTTGCTTTGCAGCTTTTCGCCTTCATTGTTTGTACCTCCTTCGTTAATCTTTGTTTCCCTTTTGTACCTTTCACCTTTCACTTGTACCTTCGCTTGTACCTTCGTTTGCTTTTGTACCTATAAGATAAAAAGACAATTATGTGAGATTTAGAACATTAAATCCACTTTGATCATTAATTCTAAATAACAACATAATTTCTAACAAATGATTTGGATGAGTATCACACTTGTTAGATTTACTTTTCCTCCATCAAAGTTTCTCTACATAATCCACATTGCTCAAGATATTGATTTAATAAATCAATTCACAAAGAAAATATATCTTAAAAACTTTCACTATCTCAAAGAAATCATAATAAATGTGATAATATATGACATTTATTTAAAAATCATAAGTATAGTGATATAGCATAATAAGAAGATATTTGAATCATGAGTGAATCAAAATGATCCAATTAGCATTTTATGAAGATGTGGATTTATCTAATCAGTCTATTAATACCTAGCATACATTAAAGACATATACTATCAAAAGGGTTCACTAAATCAGAGAATAGCATATGGTTCCAAATGTGGCTTTAATTTCAATGATACTTGTTGATTTTAAGTCAAAGACAAAATGATCTTGTTGCCACCTACACACGAAAAGAGTCAAATACATCTCAAAATTAAATACCTGTCCCATTTCCCCAATGATTTTAAAAAAATGATTCACCCGCCCACAAAGAACAAGAAAAATCACAGCAATCAAATCATAATTGCAATAGTCAATGCTAACATTTACTCATGATGCTTTCATGATCTGTAAAGCTTTTAATGAGAGAGACAATAATCAATAATACTAAGAAAAATAGAGATACTGATGATGGCCTGAGGTACTTGCAGGATGTATGCCCTCCCTCAAAGATCCTGGAAGACATGTTCATGAATGATTTTTTTATTTTTATTTTTGAAATGAAGATTTCTGTTTCCCTCCAGAAATCACGCCCTCCAACATCTCATTATATCCCAGAAACCGGTGGTCCTCTCCAGTTGGTCGCAGAAGTTTTAGGGGAGTACTGCTTAGATCATTTAATGTTGCCAGCGAACTAAGTGGGTTTGCACAGATTGATTTCCATAGAAGACACTAAAGCTTATAGAGGATAACTCCACGTATTGAAGGAGCCAACTTCGAATTTTAATCATTAACTCTGCAACAACCTGTCAATCGCACCATTCATCATACTTCTTTGCAAAAGCCATTGTTAATGCAGTAAAGACATAAAGCATTCATAACAGTCAGTTTATCCGTGTTTCCCTATGCATCATGCTTTTAATATTTTTCTTTATCTGGAGCTTGTGTGGTGGGATGCTTGAATTCTACGGATTGAAGGAATGGCGTATCTTTAAAGAAAACCTCTGGTTACTTGTACGCGGCAGCATAAACAAATATGTGAATTTAATTGACAGAATGACTCAAAGAGGTGGTCTCATGGTATGTGATAAATACAACTAAACACAGTGCGAGTGTATGGAAATTCTATAACCTTCGACCATTTGCTAGTGCACTTAAACTTGCTTCAAAGATTAAAAAAAAACAACGAGCAGCTGGAAAGGTCACAGAGGACAATATGACGTTCTTGCTTTGTTTTTTTTTTTAACTTGTTCTGATCATCATACAGTAAAATGGATTCATCAAACAACAGGAGACAATCGGGGCTGAATCTTCCATAGTGACAGATTGAGAACAAACCTTCCCCCACCCGTTGCTCAACAAAAGCATCTCCAGCTAATGAAGATGGGTATAGGCGAAATGCTTTGGTATATAAGTATGCAGAATGCAAAAGTGTAAACAAGGTCCATGAACCGCTTGACAAAAAGCCTTAAAGGAATGCGTTTAATGGACTGATGTCTGGATTTCAGATAAAAATTCTAGAGTCTGATCGGGACAAGAGCAAAATGCTCATCTTCATTCACGCATGATAAATAATTGAAAAAAGCTTTAGGATCTTTTTGAACCACAGGCTTCAGAACATTTTTCTAATATGCGCGCAGAATAGATTTTGTTGAAAATGCTTTAGAAACTTTCAAGCAAAAAGCATTTGACAGGTGTAAAACAAAACAGGTAGACCAACGAATAAATGCTTTAAAAGAGCTTTCAAGCTGATGCGGTTAGCTGGTGTGAAAACCAAACTCCTATTTATTCACCACGTCCTCCTAGCTTGTGCCAAAACGAGAGCTTTGAAACGGGGTTTGGAGAAACAATCTAAGTCATTGTGGAAAATCCAAGATGAGTTACAGAAGACTGTCAAGACGGCAGAGTTGAAAGAGATGCTCATACCAGTGAAGAATGAAAGAAAGCGCACAGTGCTTTTGATGTATTATATGCATACTTCCTTGCACAAATGACCATTCAGAGGCTTCTGAATGTTTTTTGAATTGCAAATGATTGAAGAATATGTATACAATGAAATAAATACAGATATGAAACTTCTTAAATACATGTGATGGTCAGATGTAAAAGAACCAGCATGTAAGATATTGCAGCAGATATGAATATGATAGATATTGCAAACATTTTGCTCAATATGTGTGATGAGAAACAACAAGAATAGTTGGAAAATACTTCAGGCAGACATGGGCAGACCACAATAGGAAGTGCATATAGAAGTTGAGAATGATAGTGATATTTAGAAACAACGAAACACCAATCAGATTTTAGAAATACCAGTAACATATATATATATAGGTTCAGCCCTCCTTCTAGCGCCAAAATGTAGGCATCTTTTTCAAAATCTGCAAACAAACTACACTTCAAGCATGGGTTAGTGTTATGCAAACTCTACTAAAATGCCTCTATGAAATACCTTAGAAATGCTTCCAAATGCAGCAAATGATATTAAAAAGACCAAAGCATTATGAAAACAAAACCAAATTACCTATTCCATAGTTGGATTGGTGTCACATGTGCTAGTGACCCTTTCCCAATCCTTGACCAAAGCTCAAATTGTGCAAATGCAAATGGAGATGGTGGAGTGATGATGAACAAGATCAAATCTCAAATGAAGAGAGTAACCTTGCATGAAATTGTGAAGATTGTGAAGGATTTGCTTGAGGATGATGCACCTATTTAAAGATTTTCAAAATGCCAAGTGTTGAAGAGGGACCAATGTGGGATCAAAAACAAGCCAATGAGATAAGGACACTTGTCAAGTGGTGATTAGTTGATGCATGTGCAAGATTTGGGAAGAGTGCCCAAGAGGGGGAAAATTTGAATTCAAATTTTGCCATAAATTGTGAGAGGGGGACAAGAAAGAAGAGCAATAAATGCCCTGTTTGACTTGTCATGTTGAAAGAAAATGAGGTTTTAATAAATCAATAAAATTGATTTATTGTGCAAGTGGCTAGGTCTAGATAATGCAAGTGGGGTGGGATTAGCATTAGATTAGGATTAGATGATGATTATGCTGACTTAATGCTGATTAGATGATTTGACTTTCAAGACTTTGATAATTGATTTATTTAAATTAGAAAATGATGGAATATGAAAATGAAGTCCTGATTTATTTAATTAAATGGATGATGCAAGATGAAGGTTGAATGATAATGTTTATTTGATAAATGAGATTATTTAATGAATGGTTTAAAGGTGATGAATGGACCTAATACAAAATCTAGTTCAGTTGATGAATGGACTTGGTCAAATGCAGAATGTAAATTTTGCATGTCTACAAAAATCAACTTTTTTCATCATGGGCACTCAAAATTTGAAATTTTTGAAGGTGCCAACACTATGGATTGGTTCTCTCATCTACCTCATGGTATAAATTTTTTTCAAGAAATCACTAATAAATTCATCGATCACTACTCCAATCTTGACATGGATGTCAGTCTAGAAGAATTATACACTCAGACAAAATCAAGGAGAAAATTTCACTAATTTATTACAATGGAGACAAAGAGCTCAAGTGGCCTCTTCTTGAAAAACAACAAGTAGGAACCATCATAGCCAATTTGGATCCAAATTTGTCATTCCACTTGAAAATACAGTGCATTACATCATACGTGACAAACTTGTCCCTAGAGCCCTTAATATCGAAAGAGCCTTAATCTCACAAGGAAATACTCAAGCTTACAAAGACAACCATCCTTCAAATAGTTCAAATGAGAAACCTCGTGTCTTGGTAAAGAACAAAATAGTAATGAATGATGGTGTGGTAGATGCTAAGGTAGTCCTAAGTGCTCCTAGACCCAATAACAATCAAGTTGCTAATGTCCAACTAATTGTACAACAAAAAAAACCTCCTCAGAACAATTAGATTAGTAACACCAACATGTAACGAAGGAAAACCACTAACAGGAATAACTATCCCAAATGCAAGTACACACAGTTATCGGAACCCATCGAGATGATCATGAAGAAGTTGGTAGAGTCAAATCTGATAACACTTCCCAACTTTGAAACTACCAAGAACCATGAGAGAAGCCATCCTAGTACAATGAGCGTGATCTTTGTGACTTTCAGAAAATCAAAGGATATAAAACAACAAATTGCATGAAACTTAAAAACATCATCCAAGATCTCATAGAAAACAATACCATATTTGTTGAGGTACCAGTTGGGAACCAGGATATCAAAATATACAAGAACCCTATGTCGGATCATAACAAAGAAAAAAATGGAAAAGCTAAGGACTATACCAATGTGCAACATACCTATTCCAATGTAGTTTCCTCCTATGATAGCGTTATCACTGTTGTCACCATCAAAGGAGCTAGTATAGAATGTGGAGTCACCACACGACATGGAAAAATCACCATTCAAGGAATCCCATCTCAATCTAGGACACAACCTACTTTTCCCACATCTAATCCTAGCAAGTACAATCTTCTAGATCAGCTTAAGCAAATCCCCACACAAATATCAATCTTAGAACTCTTAAGGTTATCTCTCGCACATAGGGAAATATTTGAAAAAGCCTTGTCTAAGTCATCTGTTCTCAAGCAAATTGATACCGATCAATTTCAAGCTATGGTAGGGCATATCACAAACCATCTTCTTACCTTTTCTGAGCAAGAATTACCATCACAACCATCTCATAATTGTGCTTTACACCTTGACGTTTTCATTCATAACAACAAGATCAAAAGAGTCTTGGTAGATGGAGGTGCTGGTCTGAACATTTGTACCCTACAGTTGATCAAAAATATAGGCTATTCAAAAGATACTGTTGAGAAGACAAAGAGTATCACCATCAGAGCATATGACAACCAAGAATGGGTATCACAAGGAATCATTGCACTTCCAATCCAAGTGGGACTTCTTATTGTAGAAACTACATGCTAAGTGTTTGATCTTGATCTTCCCTATAACATACTACTTGGTCAACCTTGGATCCATGCTTTAAAAGTTGTAGCCTCAACTTATCATCAATGTGTGAAGTTTCCTTTCAAAGGAAGAGAAATCACTATCCATGGAGATCCTGAGCCTTTCTACTATTGCAAAATTCTTCAAGCCAAATCCTATAAGATCCCCCAAATACCTAAATATGATGAAGGGCTACACCACCAAGCTCATTTGTTGACCCATCATCTCTAGCCTCTACCTCAACAACACAAATGCCCATTGTGTAGAGTATACCTAACATCAAAGCAATGATCCAGGATGATGGTTGTGGAAACTACAAACTATTGAAAGATACCTTTGTCTTGGAAAATTTACCTATTTCTCCTCAATCTCATGGGAAACCCACATCTAGCACCAAAGAACCCAAAACAATCAAGATGGAAGCCACTACCTTCACCAAATGGGGAGATTTGAATCAAGAAGATGTCAATGAGGAAGATATCTCTAAACTTCTCTATCAAGATGAATGACATGTTCTTGTTCTTCCCATGGAAGATGATAACAAAGGCCTACAATTCATGCAGAATTGGGGATATAACAAGAATGAGAAGCTAGGACAGAACGAAAATGGTTTTCTAGAACCCATCATTCCTGAGAAACAAATAAAGAATCTTAACCTTGGTTTTACTACTAGCAAGGTAACACTTTTTGGAAAAGGTATTTCTGCTAAACAAGTTGAGGCTTCCTCTTGGTCACCTACATTGCATGATACAACCTTATATGGCTTTCCCCTTGACATTGTTGACCTATTTGAGAACACCCTCTTTATGATATCCATAACATCCTTTGTCTCAAGCAACCAACCCACTGAAATATTCCTAGTATACCCACAACTCATTGAAATAGACCAACAAGGACCGTCGATTCTAGATTTATTTGAAAATGATGAAGCAATTTCATAATTCACAGGACTCCATGACAACTTATCATGAGAAGATTATAAATCAAGCTTCGACATAGAGCTCGATATAGGGGCATACTATGGGGAGACAATTGAATCCTTCAATCACAAAATAAATGAAATGCAACTAACATGTAGATACTTGAGTGAAAACCACCAAGTGGCACTCTCTGATCCTAAAATAGTAAAAAAAAGGGACACATCCAATGGTGAAAACCTTTATGAGGCACCCAAGGATGAGGGATTCAATCTCCCCCTTAGGACAATGCATCTAGAGAAGTCAACAATACTAGTAGAAAGGCCACTCTAGTTAATGTGGGAACAAAGGAAGCACCTAAGATCACTTTTAATGTTGAATCCTTGTTAGACAAAGAACAGGAGAATCTTGCAGCATTCCTTAAAGAGAGAAGAGATAACTTTGCATGGTCATACACAGATATGTTAGGCCTTGATCTAGAAGTGGTTGTGCATCACTTAGCAGTTTATCTTGAAGTGAAGCCTGTTAAATAAAAATTAAGGAATATGAACCCTCAAATAGCACTCTTGGTCAAACTAGAGTTACAAAAGCTTCTTGACTTTGGATTTATCTGACTGATAGATTATCCTCAGTGGGTTTCAAACCTGGTACCAATCTCAAAGTCAAAACCCACTGGGGGCATCAAAATATGTATTGATTTCAAAGATCTGAACAAGGCATGTCTGAAGGATGATTTCCCTCTTCCCAACATCGATCTCATAGTGGACTTAATGACTGGACATGAAATGTTGTTAGTCATGGATGGTTTTTCAGGATATAATCAAATCATAATCACCATGGATGATCAACACAAAACTGTGTTCGCTTGTCCATGGGGAACCTATTACTAGAATGTGATGCCATTCGAGTTAAAAAATGCAGGAGTAACTTATCAAAGAGAAATGACCCTTATCTTTCATGACATGATCCACAAAATATTTGAAGAATATGTGGACGATATTTTGGAAAAATCAAAGAAGAGAAGTGAGCACATACAAATCTTAGGACCTATCTTTGACAGGCTTGAAGAACACAAGGTACAACTAAATCCAAAAAAGTGTGTGTTTGGGGTCACATTAGGGAAACTTCTTGGCTTCATTGTCTCACAAAGAGGGATAGAAATTGATCCAACAAAGGTAAAATCCATCTTAGATATGGAACCACCACAAACATTGAAACTGATGAGAGGATTACAAGGTAAACTGCAGCCCATCAGAAGGTTCATAGCCTAGCTATCAAATAAAATTCACCCTTTTTCGCATCTTCTCCATAAAGGGATAACCTACAAGTGAGATGATAAGTGTGATAAATCTTTCTAATAGATCAAATATTATTTACTAACACCTCTAGTGCTCATGCCGCCGATACCGAACAAGCCACTAATCCTATACATCTCAACAACACCAGCAACACTAGGAGCTCTTTTAACACATGTTGAAAACAAAAAGGAGAGAGCCATCTACTATATTAGCAAAACCTTGGTAGGCTATGAGATGAACTATTCACCCATTGAGAAGGCATGCCTAGCAGTATTTTTTGCTTCACAAAAGTTCAGGTACTACATGTTGTCACATCAAATCAAGCTCATTTCTAAAATTGATCCATTGAAATACTTGTTATCCAAAGCAACACTCATTGGACGAATGGATAAATGGGTGATGGTCTTAATAGAATTTGACATAGAGTATGTGGAGCGCAAGGAAATCAAAGGAAAAGTGATCACATAACAACTAGTAGAATCACCTATCTATGTTGAGAACCCTATAATATTTGAGTTTCCTGATGAATCAATGTTCCTTATCAATCTCACAAGTTAGTGGAAGATGTACTTTTATGGATAGTTCACCCAACATGGATACAAAGTAGGCATTCTCTTTATCAACCCCCGAGGTGATTGTATTCCAAAGTCATATAGGCTTTCATTTCCCTATACTAATAACATTGTTGAGTATGAAGCCCTAATCACAGGTCTAAGAATAATCGTTCAATGGAAAATCCAAGAGATTAAAGCCTATGGAGATTCACAATTGGTTATCAACCAAGTCAATGATGATTATCAAACTAAAGATGACAAGCTCACTCCTTACAGGAAGATGGTGGAGAATATCAAGGATCTCTTCATAGACATAACTTTTGAGCAGATTCACATGAACAATAGAGCAGTAGACGCCATGGAAACAATCAGATCACTGCTAGACATGCCAAATAGCATCCTCCAATGTGAATTCTTGGTAGAAAATTTTCTTGTACCAACTTTTGAATTCCCTGAATCTGAATTCATTTGTGTAATTGTTAGTCCTGGATCCCTATGGTATGATGACATATTTACTTACCTTAACAGAGGAGCTCTCCCATTAGATATCACCCCGAACCATAAAAAGACCTTTGTTAAAAAGGCATCCTAATTTGTGATCCTAGGTGATACCCTTTACTGTCGAAGCATCCAAGGTACATTACTACGATGTCTTAACCAAGAGGAAGCCTTAACTACTTTAACAGAAGTACACGATGGCATATGTGGGTCCCATTCTAGCAACATGATATTAGATAAGAAACTATTGAGGATGTGGTACTATTGGCCAACCATGGAAAAAGAAGCTCATCAATATGTACAAAAATGCATCCATTGTCAATAGCATGGGGATCTAATTCATGCTCCAACCCAAGAATTGCAACCAATGATCACACCATGGCCTTTTTTACAATGGGGCCTAGACCTCATAGGAAAAATCACTCTAACCTCATCCAACAACCACAAGTTTATTATAACCACCACTGAATACTTTAATAAGTGGGTTGAAGCCATTCCTATGGCCTACATAACGAGAAATAGAATGCCAAGTTTATTATAACTGTTATGGTATTCCACAAACCCTCATCTTAGACAATGAAACCCCTTTTAAAAATCGGGATGTGAAAGAGATGTGCCAAAAATTCAATATCCAACACCAATTCTCTACCTCGTACTACCCCCAAGACAATGTTCAAGTTGAGGTTACAAAAAAAATTATCTTGAAAAATCCTAAAGAAAACAATGAATGAAGTTGGTCATGACTGGCATCTGCAACTAAATCATGCTCTCTGGGCTTATCAAACCAGTATTCGCACGCCTACAGGTGCAACCCATTTCTCCCTAGTTTATGGATCATAAGCCATCTTGCCTATTGAGGTTGAGCTCCCATCATTGCGAGTATCACTACAGAACCTGATAACTGAGGAAGAATAGAAAGTGTCTTGACTAAATGAGTTGGAATTCTAGGATGAACATCATCTTAACACCCTTAATCAATTAAAAGTATATCAAAATCGACTGAAATGAATCTATACAAGAGAATCAAATGTTGTTCATTCCAGGTAGGAGATCTAGTCTTAAAGAAGAATAAGAAGAACCTTCCAGATCAAGACAACAAAGGAAAGTTTGAGCCTAACTAGTTGGGTCCCTTTGTCATCACATTAAGCTACAGATAAGGTGCATACCAACTATCAACATCTGAAGGTGAACCCTTGTAGGTTCCAACCAACAACTTGCATCTCAAAAAGTTTTATGCCTAATCTTGAAGGGCGTAAATCAGAAAATACAAAAAAATCAAAATCAAAATCAAAATCCAAAAACAAAAGAAAAAGGATTCAAAAAAGAAAAGAAAAAAATAATCCTTTACTGAAAACCACTTCGGTGGCATTTTGGGTAAGTACCTTGGTGAAATACTAGAAAATAGGCACCTTGTGTAAATAAAGCACCTCCATCTATTCTTTGGTTCTTTCATCTTATCATTCTTTGCATCACCATTTATCCATCATTCATGTCCTTATCATGGCTTGTCATTGTGAGATATCATGACCCCTTCAGCAGTAATTGGCATATTCCAAAGGTCAGTCTATCCTTCCTTTATTGAAGTAGTCTAACATGTCACACTGGGAGCATTTCATTATGGATCACAATCAGGTTCTTGTATATCTTGAGGTCATATCTTATTAGAAAAAACCAAAAACATTCATAAAATATTATCCAGAAAATCTAAAAACATTTGCAAAATCCTGTATAACTAAAATCCAAATACATTCAAAAAAATGTAAAGGATAAAATCTAAAACATCTAAAAAAATAAAAAACCCTAAAAAGGTCGAACATCAAAAATCCAAAATTATATAAAGTCCTCTTATCGAACTACACGTCTCTAAGCTTGAACATAGGCAAGGCCATCATTGACGTGCCCCCGAGAAACCTTAGGTTAGTCCTCTAGGAGTCTGTCATAATAAACTGGCACCTTTCATTTGCTCATATTTTCATCTTGTAAATAGGTTGAGTTAGTCAAACTACATGGTCTCTGCTTGTATAACCTAGGCAAGGTTAATCTTTGATCAACCCTCGAGGCCCCTAGGATAGGTCTCTTAGGTTAGGTTCTTGGTTGAAACTCAAAAATTCTTAGAAAACCCCTAAACATTCAAATATTTGGAAACCCCTAAACATTTGTAAAACTTTTGAAAATCCCTAAACATCCAAATATATCTCAAAAAACATAGAAACATTTGAAAATTGAAAATCCAAAAATAATAGAAAACATTCAAAAGACCTAAAAAGCCTCAAATATCTCAAAAAACCTTAAACTGCCTCAGAAAATCGAAAACATAATTTGCATAAACTTTCAAAAAAGACCAAAAACAACCTCAAAACATTTTCAAAATACTGAAAAAATTGAAATATACCAAAAAATCCAAAACCCATCCATCCCATTTCGCTTTCACCCGCAATAACCTTTCACCTATAATAAATCGGTCGTCACCTTCAACCTTTGGTGAAACAAGTAGAAAACAAGTATAGCAAGTTGTAAAGTATGAACCTAAAAGTCAAAATCTAACGTCTAAATCATAAGTAAATGTGTCAGTGAAGTTTATAGCAATGACTCATCTTAGCATCATAATCCTAACATCAAACAACCCTCTGATCAACATGTCCTAGGATGTATCCTTCCTGCGATGGACATCAGTATCAAGCATCACTTTAGTTAAACTTAAACTAGGCAAGAGCTATAGATAACACTGACTGTTTGTCTTTGATCTTTCCTTATGATTTATCTTAAAGACCCATTCCAAGGACCTCTCAATGATGTCTAACAAAATGATTTAGAGAGAAAGGGATGTAGTGTTGATCATTATCTTTTGTTTGTTGTGCTTGTGGATACTCTTGTGAAATAATCTTGGTGCATACTTGCTTAGTCATGTGTAGGAAGGTCGTTTAGGGTATGTTATTGACTATTGCATATTCTTTGGTCCAATATGTTCTAAGCTTATAACTTACATTCCAATGAGGTTTTCGTATGTCAAGGTGTGAACATCAATATCCTATCTATTTTTCAAGTCAAATTCCATTACACTAGATACAATGTTGTCCTGGTTATCAATACCTTGATGCACTGTATCTATGCATTATATCAAACAATAAGGAACGATGAAAAATCTCAATCCCAAAGTGTGAGCATCTCCTCATCCTGTATTTCATCCTACATTTCATCCTACATTTTGCATTGTCTCGTCACCATCTCTAATAAAGTCTCGATGGACCAAGGACTTGCTAGATTTTTTGAAGCAATCATCATCGAAATCAATGGTCATTCATTCTTTATTCTTCTATTGTCTCTCCACGCTAACCTAGTATCATGAAAATCAATAAAAACATCATAAATGCATCCACCCTACATCCACAAACCATCAGCATGCACACATCTCATAATCATAACATAATCATAAAACATCCATCAGCATAATCATTGCATATTGCATCATACATTTTTCATAATCATTTGAGTTGTGATGAATAATAGAGATTTGTTATTCTAAGCATCTTTAATCGTTGCATATCATAAACATTTGCATCCATACATCCACATGCATACATTGACATCATAAAATGCATAGAAAATATATAAAAAGAAATGCATCCACATCATTTTCATTCATAACATCTACATCCATATCATCCATCCCATGGCATATCATGAAAAGACAATGAAAAAGGACTTAACATTGCATCCATCCATATCGTGATCATCACATATCATCCATAACATAAAAAAAGTGCATCCATACATGATCAAACAACACATCATTATTCTATTATGCAAATTAAATCAACATCCCCCATAGAATTCATTTGAAATGCACAAAACAAGAAATGGAATGATGAACACAAATAAAAAGCTTTCAAATCCTATCTAATGCAAACAAACTCTCAATCCCATGGGGGAATTGGTGTCATTTTGATGTGGAAAATGCCCCTTTCCCAATCCCTTGTAAGTTTGACTGATGACTTGATGAAGATTCGATGCTTCCTTGGTGAAATTCTTGCATAACCTAGCTATAAAACTCTAAAACTTGATGAAAATGGATGAATAATGGATGAGAAAATTCAAAATCTCAAGATAATGACTCTGCATGAAGTTGTGGATCCAAAATCCAAATGAGAGCCTCTTATTTATAGATGAGAATGATGGAGAATGAGGCAAAATGGATGAATGTGGGACAAAAGAACAACCAATAAAATTAAGCCACTTGTCAACATGTGAGTGGACAAAGGTTGAGCACATTTTGATGAAAGTGCACATAAATGCTATTAGGTGGAAATTCAAATTTGATGAAATGACAAGTTGGAGGGAGAGAAAAAATGAAATAAATGCCACTTGCCTCAAAACAAAGGACATGTAAGAGGTTTAAATGCCTTCTTGGATGTACAAACATTTTTGGAGGGATTTTTCAAACTTGGAGAATATTCCCTTTTGATGCCATGTTGAGAGAAAATAGAGATTTAATAAATCAACTAAATGTATTTTCATGTGCAAGTTGCAAAAGCTAGAGGATGTGATGGATTTAGATTAAGATTAATCAAGATTTGATTAAGTCAAAAGGAGATTAGTTGATGTGACCATTTGATTTAGATTTTTGGATTGATTTAAATCAAAGTTGAGAGGAATATGAATTTGGATTTAATTAAATAAAGATTTGATTTATTTAATTAAAGAGGATGGTGTTAAATTAAATCAAATAAAAATTAATTTATTTAATTTAATAGAACAACTTTAGAGATAAATTAAATAAAATGAATTATTTAATTAAAGAGAGACTATAAGATTAATTAAATAAAATGATCATTTATTTAATTAATAGAAAAGAATGACTTAATCGGATAAAATTGATTTATTTAATTAAGAGATGAAATGTGATGAATTTAATTAAATAAAGATTATTTAAATAAATGACTAGCAAAGGAGATGATTCAAGACTAAACGGTGTTTGTAAAATCAGGATTAGGTGTATACGATCAATTGGTACATTTTCCGTGTCTACACTTTATAAGGATGCATATGCTTTATTAATGTCATATTCTTGAATAAAATCAAGATTACCTAACAACCTCACACCTAGGTATGCTTAATTAGAGTAATAAGGGACTCCAAATCTATAATGATGCGTAGGCTAAGGGCACTATTTATTCTTGTGATCTTTCCAAATAAAACCTACATGGCCTTGCATTGGAATATTACTTTTGGACATGGTAATTGTAATACTCCTCCATGTCAGTTGTTTTGGTCTTGTGTATGAAGTTTCTGCGTGTGCTTCATTGATTACTGTGTTATTTGATTGTGTGGAAAATATAATCTGTTAGTAATCATGTTTAAATAATTAATTAAAATTTGTAAAGATATTTAAAATATGATTAGAAATTAAAATAATAATCAATTAAGTTAAATCAAATTATTTAGAACAAATGATCAAATCAAACTAATTCGTTAAAAGTAAAAGTGATATTATTAGATAAATTAATTTAAATTATCATGTTAAATTGAACTTAATAATAATTATGAACAAATAATCTTGAAAAGATAATTATTTTGGATACTTATTTAAAATCTTGCAAATGGTTGATTTTAATTGTTTAATATGAAAGTAATTAGTTAATAAAGTATTACGGAAAGATATATATATATATATATATATATATATATATATATATATATATATATATATATATATATATATATATTTATTTAAATAAAAGTTCATGTTTGTGGATTTAAATTTATTTAGTTTTAATCAAATACATGGAAAATAAAAATGAAATATGGAAAAGGCAACAAAAGAAATTAGGGTTAAATATTATTTGATTTTATTTCTTGAAATGTGACCTCTGGTATTCACGGGAAGAGGAAATTGAAAGGATTCATGGGCATGGATTTTAAGAAGGGGTTTCTTTGTTTGAAGGGATGGTTTTTTCGAATGCTGGAGAAATTTTATTTCCAATCATTTTTTTGCCCTTAGTTTCTTTTTCTGTTTTCTGGAGAAAATTGGTGAAGAGGAAGGAAGATTTGGATCTGTTGCTGGAAGATTGGCAAGAAGGAATTAGTACAACAAGAGGATCAAAGCTTCTTCAATTTTCTGCAAGCGAAGGATGCCAGGTTCTTTCTTTTAATTTATTTATTTTCTGTTAAATAGGAATTGCTCTCTGTGTGTGAAATTTATATTTAGGGTTGAAAATTAAATAATTGTAGAAAGAAAAATCTATTGGGGTTATGGTTTAATCAAAGAATGTTTAACCAGAAATTGGGAATTGTTATTTGATTAATGAAATTTCTGGGGTTTCTGGGTTGTGGTTGTTTATTAAAAAGGGGTTTTTATTGCAATCTAGGAAGTGAACAACATTCTGTTATTTCATTTTGTTTTTAAAAAAAAAAGGGAAAACAAATTTATTGTTTTTGAGAACAATTTCCTTTCCACGAATTGCTGGTTCATATATATATACCTTATAAAACATTTTTTTTGTTTTTATTTCAAACATGCATAGTGAATTGCATGTGTACAGTAATTCTCTGTTCCCTGTTATTGTAATATTCAAACTTCTGTGTATATA
This sequence comes from Sequoia sempervirens, assembly GCA_007258455.2. Classification (NCBI taxonomy): domain Eukaryota; kingdom Viridiplantae; phylum Streptophyta; class Pinopsida; order Cupressales; family Cupressaceae; genus Sequoia; species Sequoia sempervirens. The sequence goes on along the minus strand of VDFB02383085.1, from coordinate 38,148 downwards.
TATACATATATTTATATATATATATATATTTATATATATATATACATATATTTATATATATATACATATATATATTAGATATATATATATATATATACATATATATAAATATATATATATATACACATATATATTTTTAAACAAATGAAACTTTGAATGGAAATTCAAATTTATTGAAACCCGTGTTATTTCTTTCCATCGAACTGTGCGCGGAATTCATTGTTGAATTTATTTTTATGTATATTATGGCTATGTGGGGGACGGCCTCGGCCGTACCCACCACATTGCCGTCGGTACCGTGACAGTCTGCGGACTGTCCACGACAGTCCGAAGGACTGCCGTGCTCAGTCCGTAGACTGCCCATAGCCGGCGGGGTTGCTATGCATATGTATTGGGATTTAAATTCCCATTTAAATTTTAATGTTTTTTTTTTGAATTCAATTTTTTTTTTAATACGCGATTTCTATATATAAAATTTTGTGCGGATTTTTATTTAGATATATATATATATATAGATTAATTTATTTATTTTGATTTCAGTATTATTTAATTAATTTCACTGTTATTCAAGAAGAATATATATATATATATATATACTATTTCATTTCTGATTAATAGATATTCTGTTAATTTAACTATTAGTTAAACAAATGTATAAATATATTCTGTTCTGTTCTGATTAAAAGTATATTTTCTGTAATTTATCTGTTATTTAGAAAATAGATATTCACATTTAGATTATGTTTCTTTTCTATTTAAAAATAAAGCAGAATTTGTTACAATGAAAATAATAGTAAAATAGAAAAAAAATCTGTCTTATGGATTTGTTAAATTATAACTTTGAGTGGATATTGTTAGCAGAAAAGTCATTTACGAAAGTAAAACAACATTGTTTATTTAATTCTTGTTTAAATGTGAATATTTTTGGGAATAGAATTTATTATGGGATTAAATAAGTTGTTCTTTTTATATTTCATCTTTTAGTATTGTTGGATTCGTAGAACAGATCTTTTCTCTTTTTACATTAAATTTTGGAAGTGAATGTTAAGCGAGTATGATAAAAGGGGAAATTTAAATGTATGGGTATAGTTAGAGATGGATTAGGGTAATTTCGAATTGGATAGTTTATTGGTGAAATGGAATTTTAATCTTTTGAAAATTGACTTCCCTTATATTCATTTAATGATTGATTTGTAAGTACGCTCTATGGATAAGACTTTTAGAATACTTGTGATGGTTATCATGAATTGTTTTAGTATGGGTAAGTTAAAAAGTTATTTAGTTCTGGTCATTAATTGAATGGTTAATAAATATTGTTCTCGATTGAATTGTTGATTGATGTTTATTATATAAGTGTTTTTGTGGAGTTGTGAGTGGTTGAGTATTTAAGGTGTTCTTAAATTTGGTGCCTTGGATGCCTGGTTAAATGCTTTTACCTTTGTTGTTGAAGGATTGTTTTTGGGTCGTTCCTTTATCTTTCAAATTTGTGTTGCAATGTAATTGGGAATTTGTATTTTGTTGATGAGTTGTGGGAGGTTGATCTTCTTGGATTTCTGATTTATTTTGTATCAAAATTGTTTATGTGGTTTGGATGGGGTGGTTGATCTTATTTTAATGTATTCACTCATTATTTTTGAATTGAAATTAGATCTGGTGGCCTTGCAATTATTGTTGTCATTGCTATGTTGTTTTTTTTTATGAAGGTGATTTGCGTACCATCATAAGGGGATTCTTGTGAGGAGAAAATTGAGGTCTCCCATGGAATACCTAGTTGGTGGCTTTTGGTTTTATTAAGTGATTTTGTTTAAAGGTTGATTTTCTTTTGCGTTCCCTTTTTGAGGTGACACCATTGTTGATTTTTGGATGGGTCTTGATGAATCTCCCCTTTGTATGGCTTTTCTGAGCTACTCTCATATTTGAGAAAATTTTATCCTTGTGTTGGAATTATTGGAGAAAACTCATGTTGCTTCATTTTACCCTTGTTTGTGGGTTTTCAATCTTTTGGCTTCCAGAGGCTTGAGATGATTAATAATTGATGTTCTCTCTCTTTATGTGCCCTTGATGTGGCAAGTGTTTTGGTTTCATGATTTTAAAAGGGTTGTACGGGAATTGTTGAGACTTGGATATTGTATTTATAGCGAGATGGGTAATGCCTCGCAGGTTTCTCGGTTGTGATCTAATATTCTTGTTATATTGTACAACCCTTGGTTTCTTGGTTTTTTTTTATGTTGTTAGGTCTCTAGGGAGAGTGGCTCCTCGTGGGGGCCGGCGCCCCGCGTAAGGGGAAGAGCACAGGAGAACCCACAAGTGAGTTGGTAAACAAGTGAAAACCTAATAATTAACTTAGGAGGGCTGGGTAGTAATATCATTATAAGATTAATAAAATGGATGCCTCATCTTCATTAGTGTTTCCACAGGCTAATGGAAGGCTGAGAAGGTCGTGGTTGGCAAGGTCGTAACCTCGTCCTCATGAGAGGTTATCGGCTCCACATGAGCTACCCTATGGTGCCGGCGCCTCAAGTAGGAGGAAGGGCCAGGAGATCCATAGATGGGGGCCGACGCCTCAGTTTGGAGGAAGGGCCAGGAGAACCCATGTGGGCTATGCGATGACACTCTCCCCTAGTTGCCCATGTGTTTTAATTTATTGAGTTCCTCTGGAAGTGGGTTATGGGAGTTGTTTTAGATTGTTGTTTGAATTGATTTAAATTGATTTATGATTATTGTTTTAATACATCTTTAGTATGTTTTGTGGTCTTGTATGATCTCATTTATATTTGATTTACGATCTTGTATCTTATGATACTGTGATATGATGTTATTGTGTTGTTTAATTGCAATTTGGAATTGTATTATGTTTAGTTGATTTGGAAGTGTTTCATGATCATCCTTTGGTTACTTGTTACTGGTCATTGCTTTGATTTATGTGATGAGATGTATGATTTTAAGTTATTTTAATGACTCTTGGTTGTTGTTGATTATGTCTTTGTAATCCTTGAGTTTTATGATACTTTTGTATGTTGTGGAGTCTTGTGGTTTCCGTGTTTGGATGTTCTTGGTTGAGGACTCTTCTTGTTAGCTCCTAGTGTAAGGAAACTATGCAGCCATAGAATGACAATTTCCACATAACCCAAATCTGAAACATGCAAGTAAAATTACTCAACATCAACATGCAAGAGAATAGACAACATACCCATGAAAGATGACACAAGATATACCCTGGGAAAACCCTCAAGAGGGAAAAACCCAGCCTCCAAAAGCATCCACACTCCATGTATTATTCAGCAATGAAAACCCATTACAATACATCTGCAGAGACTCCATGAACACTTCTGAAGCACAAGCTATCCATGCATTCCATGTGACCAAGCATGAATCCACACATCCCATGCCATGCTTCAAACCCTCACACATGCACAAGCTCAACCGCTAAAGAAACTGTCCAACCTTGACCAACTTTTGATCCAACCCTAAACAACTACCCATGTGGTTGCTTTTATAGAAACAAGCTCCCACAAAACCACCAAGTGGTATTACATAAACCATGTGCCCAAAACCATACAACATCATGTGACCCCACATTTAATATTGGGTACTTTATTATTTTATTATTATTCCCCAATATTAAATAATTACATTTGACAATTACATGTCCCAATGTTACATACAACAAAGTGGCACCAACATTATAACTCCTTGTGATGCACATTCACCTAGAAACCCCTAGGTGCACCACACACATAATAAATAAATAAAACAATATAAACATTATGCAAGGTGTACAACACCTAATTCTAACAATCTCCCACTTGTTGTATACATTGCATAAGTGGTAACAAATAAACTCCATAGGCAACATGTACCATCCTAGAATCCAAGTGCTCCATGTGCTCCATCAAGATACCTGTAACAAGAACCAAGGTGACCACCATCTCATCCATGAATGCTCCCATCCTCCACCATGCCAATGCACTAAGATAAGAACACATACAAAGAGATGTCACACTAACTGTCACAAAGAAGCATAAACCTGCCTCAACTGATATCTCAAAAACACAGACACTGAATCCAATATGCACTAGTAGCTGTCAAGAATAAATCACCATAGCTGAAATGAAATCCACAGCAGATGCCAACACATCCAACTATCCATACCTCCAAGGTATACATATCATAGTAAACTCATGCCAACAACATATCCACCCATAAACTGCAATAACAAACTCCATGTGCAAACCTGTCAAAAGTGACATACACATCCAGGAGCTCCCACTGCATGGGCAATGTCAAGATGAATGCAAACCTGGAATGAGCGCATTCAACGCGTCGCTTCGTTAACATCCCAAAAAAACACCATCACAAAGGCATACCAAGTCTACTACTAGCATCACATAGAAGTAAACATGTAGTACCAACGAACATCCACAATGATAAGCAAAACCTGCAAACCAAACACCTGTAGCATGTCCTCCTACACACACACCTCTAAATGCCAACTGTGTCAAGTATGATCTCCTCCATAACACCCCATAACAAAATCCATAACCACATCCATCCATCCAATCACCAAGATCAAACATAACATATGTAACTAACATGGATGTAAGCATCTCAAAAACAAGAAGATCAAACTCAAAGTAACCATTCCCAAACCAAGAAATCAGCCCAATAAACCATCTCCTAAACCCAACATGTACAAGGAGATAAACATGCCAACACTCCTCAAATGAACCCTCCAGAAACCAAATATCCATGGCTCAAGATCCATATCCATGAGAAGACAAAGCATAAACATAATGCACCTGAAAGAATAATGGGCAATACCTCTCAAGTGAACCACCGAGCAGACCAAGAGTGGGGAATGAGAATGCTCCTCCAGGATATCCAAGTCATCGTGACTCAACTAAGAACACTCTCCTCATTGTTCCATGTTGAACACACGTCCAACCAAGGTGTAGGCTCCCTCGGACTTCCTGCTAAAACCTCATCAAGAGTAACCATATCAATAACATGTCTCTAATCACAAGAGAACACCAAGCCTCACCTATGTCTCCAAGTATCCATGAGCACCTGTAACTGATCAATCCATGCTCAACATCAAGCAAATGATCAATGTACTCAATACAAAGAGAACCAACCAAGATCAAAATCATAGCTCCAACTACAGAATCAGGAACATAAACATGACACCATGATCTCACATCCTCTCAAAAGAAGATCACATGCTCAAATCATCATAACATATACCATGCCACTACTCTAAACCGGTAATCAAGAGTATACCATGACATAATAACACAACCATCCTACAACCAAGGATCACTTGTCAAAACCAACAAGTCATAAATAATACCTCAACATCTCCAACACCTAATGTCAAAGAACTCTCACTGTAGCACACAAAATCCAAGAGCTCCTCCATGACACCAAATATCACCTGTTGAAGACAACCGTCCATAATAACCAATGGATCCACATCATTGCCAAATGCTCCCACTGAACCGTGATACCGAGAAATCCCATGGCACCATGATGCACAAAACCAACACTGTCATAAGCTCACACAAAACCTGTGAATCCAAGCTCTCAATGACAACATGATAACCATCCTCTAAAGCAAGAAGATACACCGCCAAACCATCATATCCATCACCGCCAAACCATCACTGTCACAAGCTCCCACTGAAATGTGTAACCAAGCTATCCATGACATCGTGATACCAATCTCCTAAACCCAAGAATATACACTGCCACAACCTGAATCAAGATCCAATCCAACACCACCAACAATGCACCTGCATAACCATCATAACATGCCAAAGTCTCTAATGCACAAGAAACATCCATGACATCATGATCACCACCAAATGTACCAACAAATCAACCCAACCATGTCCACATATCTGCATAATCATAGTCAACTACATAGATCTCATATCATGACTGTACCTGGTAAAACCATCTCACCTCCTCAACATGACAACCAAAACAGCAAACCAAGTGACTAAACCAAGCCACTAAAACTGATCATGCATCAACACTGAAATATCAATGGGAAAAGACAACCCATATCCAAGTCATAGGTGCAACAAGTAAGTATAGACCACCTACAACATTGCACAACTTGTAGATACAACAATGCAACATACATGCTGATAACCATGTCAAAAATAGAATAAACTGAGATGTACAACCGAGCATACAATGAATCCATCATCAAATATCCCAAATCCAACAATCCATAAGCTCATAATAATACCATAGTCAAAGAGACCCATAAACAGCTCAAATAAAGAAAACAGCAAATAAGCCATGCCAAAATATCTCCAAACCTGATCCACTACATAGTGATCTAAACAAGCTTTCTGTTGACTGTTCGAAGTCCAAAATCCGACTCTGTATGCACCCGATATGCCCTCTCAAAGCTCAAAGTAAATATTTGACTTCAACCAAGAAAAACACTGTCAAAACTGTAAAATCATGGAACAAGACTTGTACTACTGCATAGTTCTCAGAACCAGCTTTCCAACGACTGTAAGAAGTCAAAAATCCGATATGCTGGGTGAAAGTTATACCCGTTTGAAAAAAAACTGTTGTAAAAAACCCTCCTGGTGGTGCTCGGGCGGCGCTCCGGTGGTGCTCGGGCGGCGCTCCGGTGGTGGGTGAGCGGCGGATTTCAAAATCCTTTTAAATCCAGTTTAATTTTTCATATAAAAAAAAATTATTCCACCCCCTGGCAGACCCGACCAAATATCAAATCTGGTTTATGAGTTTTCAATTCCGGCGGACTTTCATTTGGCGGATTTTGAAGAATTTAAAAATTGTTTAATTTATTTTAAAGCCCTAATGGGCTGGCGGTGTGCCGGTACCCTGCCGGATAGGGTACCCGCCGGCTGGCAGTACCCTGCCGACAGGGGCCTGCCACCCTGCCGCTGCAGGGTATGGCGGTAGCCGAAACTTTTAAATTTTTTTTTTTTGGTTTTTCAATTTTTTCAATTTTTTGATTTTTCTAATAATTTTTTTTTTTTTTGATTTTTGCAGGAAAATGATTTCGACGGGATTTTTAAATATTTTTTTTGAGACGACTGTACTGTCGACCCGTACGGCCGAATAGGGGTATGGGCAAATTTTTTCTTGTAACCAAAATAGAGCATGTTATATGTCAAAATTTCTCTCTCGGCCAACCTGAATCCAACCATGAGGTCCATTTTGAACCAGAAGATCATCTGTGAAAGCTCACCCCCAAAACCCTTATTTGAATACACAGCCAAGAAACCCTATTTTGCCAAAATTTTCTTATACCCCAAATCTGCAAACAACCCATCAAACCAGCAAACCCAAAACCCTCAGATCTACAATAAAACCCTCAGATCTGTAATAAAACACCTGCAAAACCCCTATATCTTGCCATTGCCTTTCATTCTCTCATGCAACCTAGGGTTATTCAATCCAATAACCTGGCTCTGATACCACTTGTAAGGAAACTATGCAGCCATAGAATGACAATTTCCACATAACCCAAATCTGAAACATGCAAGTAAAATTACTCAACATCAACATGCAAGAGAATAGACAACATACTCATGAAAGATGACACAAGATATACCCTGGGAAAACCCTCAAGAGGGAAAAAATCCAGCCTCCAAAAGCATCCACACTCCATGTATTATTCAGCAATGAAAACCCATTACAATACATCTGCAGAGACTCCATGAACACTTCTGAAGCAGAAGCTATCCATGCATTCCATGTGACCAAGCATGAATCCACACATCCCATGCCATGCTTCAAACCCTCACACATGCACAAGCTCAACCTGCTAACCTGCAGCAAACTGTCCAACCTTGACCAACTTTTGATCCAACCCTCAACAACTACCCATGTGGTTGCTTTTATAGAAACAAGCTCCCACAAAACCACCAAGTGGTATTACATAAACCATGTGCCCAAAACCATACAACATCATGTGACCCCACATTTAATATTGGGTACTTTATTATTTTATTATTATTCCCCAATATTAAATAATTACATTTGACAATTACATGTCCCAATGTTACATACAACAAAGTGGCCCCAACATTATAACTCCTTGTGATGCACATTCACCTAGAAACCCCTAGGTGCACCACACACATAATAAATAAATAAAATAATATAAACATTATGCAAGGTGTACAACACCTAATTCTAACACCTAGCACGGGGGGTGGGTCTTCGGACTCACATGGTCGAGTGGAATGTGCCAAGCACCCCATTGGGTCCCCAGTCGAGGATCGAGAGGTGCGGATTGGTGTGGTTGCAGTGACTCCAGAGTTGTATCCGTCATGGAGCCAGTTTTCATCTATTCATTGTATCGTGATTCTTGTGTATGGTTTCCGTGCATATTGGAAACACTTTTGTATCATTGTACTTCTTGAATATTGTATTGTAATGTAACATTAAACCTTATGTGGCTATTTGCTGTTGATATTCAATGTGTTAAGTTAATTATGTATATGTTGTACTTACTCAGACGGTTGCTTATCAATGATTATCATGTATACATTTATTAATGTTTACTTTGTTATGAATTATGTCTTTGGTTTTATTCTTTATTGTCGTTGTGTGGATCTCAGTCTCGTAATGACTCTTCGTGTACCCCAAGGGATGTATGTGCTAATGAATCTTCTTAAATGAAATTCATGTTATGATTTAATGTGTATTACATGTATGTTATGCTTACTTTTAAAAAAAAAAATTTGTGCTATAATTATTGTTTAATTGTCCTTTGGGGTTCGCACGGCGGGGCGTTACAACATGGTATCAGAGCCTAGGTTCATACACTGGGCACTATGTGTGCTCACTATGTAACGTTGCGCTTAGACCCGTGAGTCTTGAGTTTCACTTTTCTCTTGTCATTGTTGTGAATTTGAATTTCTTTCGTTTGATGGTGTCGGGTTGATGGTGCAGGAAACTGATGGGAAAGGATAGGACCCTCGGTGTAGTGCGCAATGCACCGATATCCTTCCTGTCGGGGATGCTCTATGGACCCTTGAGTTTTAGTGTGATGTGTGTCTTGGTGATGTGTTTTATGTGTGTGATTATGTCAAGTGTGTGTGGATTTGCGATTTTGTTGTCCTTGAGTGATGAATTATGTTTTCTTGAATCTGTGAAGGTGTAAAATTTTGCCCTTTTTATTGAAATTAATGTGAATTTTGGTGTTGAATAATGGTTAAAGTGGAGTTCTTTGTGTGAAAATTATGAGTTTTAACGGAAATGTAAGATTTAGCGGATAATTATTCTATGATTTTTAGCAGTATATAGTATCTTGAGGTTAAAATGCAACTTGAATTATTGGTACTAATGTGCAATGTTCTATGATAGCCTTTGATTTACAGGAAGTGGGCTTCAGAAAGCATAGTGACGAAGGTAATGTAAATGTAATATGCAGGTATAGGTACTTATAATGTTAAGTAGTAATTCATTTTGATATAGTAGATGAATTAGGTTTATGGTTAGTATCCTTATACGAATATTTCCTAACTAATTAGAAGAAAATTGTTTACAAGTTACCAGAATTGTTTTGACTATTATGTGTTGCTTAGTGGGAGGGACAGTGTGGTATCACTCGCTCACGAGTGCCCTACTATGCTGGGAGTTCCTCTCACAATGTATTTGTGATATATATGTATTGTGCACAACGCTTGTTGCATGCAGGATTGCAGGAACTAAGTCTCGACTCCACCTGCATTGTCAGGACAGGGCGAGCATCATAAACACCCAATGGGATTGATGTGGAAAATAGGAACTGACAAGAAAGTTTCCCCAACCCAGTTCATCATATGCCCTTGTGTTTGTCAAATTGGTCTGGTTGCAATTCCGTCACCATTTTTGTTTTTGGTTTGTTTAATTTTTCATGGCTTACTTGATGACATTTAATTGATGTTTTAATTAATGGTGTTCATGTCCTTTTGATCATTGATATTGTTGTGTTACCATGTTTATGATTGAGCTCGACTTCCAGGAGTAAGTCAATTTTAAGGGGGGGAGGATGTAATACCCCTCCATGTCAGTTGTTTTGGTCTTGTGTATGAAGTTTATGCATGTGCTTCATTGATTACTGTGTTATTTGATTGTGAGGAAAATATAATCTGTTAGTAATCATGTTTAAATAATTAATTAAAATTTGTAAAGATATTTAAAATATGATTAAAAATTAAAATAATAATCAATTAAGTTAAATCAAATGATTTAGAACAAATGATCAAATCAAACTAATTCGTTAAAAGTAAAAGTGATATTATTAGATAAATTAATTTAAATTATCATGTTAAATTGAACTTAATAATAATTATGAACAAATAATCTTGAAAAGATAATTATTTTGGATACTTATTTAAAATCTTGCAAATGGTTGATTTTAATTGTTTAATATGAAAGTAATTAGTTAATAAAGTATTACGGAAAGATATATATATATATATATATATATATATATATATATATATATATATATATATATATATATATATATATTTATTTAAATAAAAGTTCATGTTTGTGGATTTAAATTTATTTAGTTTTAATCAAATACATGGAAAATAAAAATGAAATATGGAAAAGGCAACAAAAGAAATTAGGGTTAAATATTATTTGATTTTATTTCTTGAAATGTGACCTCTGGTATTCACGGGAAGAGGAAATTGAAAGGATTCATGGGCATGGATTTTAAGAAGGGGTTTCTTTGTTTGAAGGGATGGTTTTTTCGAATGCTGGAGAAATTTTATTTCCAATCATTTTTTTGCCCTTAGTTTCTTTTTCTGTTTTCTGGAGAAAATTGGTGAAGAGGAAGGAAGATTTGGATCTGTTGCTGGAAGATTGGCAAGAAGGAATTAGTACAACAAGAGGATCAAAGCTTCTTCAATTTTCTGCAAGCGAAGGATGCCAGGTTCTTTCTTTTAATTTATTTATTTTCTGTTAAATAGGAATTGCTCTCTGTGTGTGAAATTTATATTTAGGGTTGAAAATTAAATAATTGTAGAAAGAAAAATCTATTGGGGTTATGGTTTAATCAAAGAATGTTTAACCAGAAATTGGGAATTGTTATTTGATTAATGAAATTTCTGGGGTTTCTGGGTTGTGGTTGTTTATTAAAAAGGGGTTTTTATTGCAATCTAGGAAGTGAACAACATTCTGTTATTTCATTTTGTTTTTAAAAAAAAAAGGGAAAACAAATTTATTGTTTTTGAGAACAATTTCCTTTCCACGAATTGCTGGTTCATATATATATACCTTATAAAACATTTTTTTTGTTTTTATTTCAAACATGCATAGTGAATTGCATGTGTACAGTAATTCTCTGTTCCCTGTTATTGTAATATTCAAACTTCTGTGTATATATATACATATATTTATATATATATACATATATATATTAGATATATATATACATATATATAAATATATATATATATACACATATATATTTTTAAACAAATGAAACTTTGAATGGAAATTCAAATTTATTGAAACCTGTGTTATTTTTTTCCATCGCACTGTGCGCGGAATTCATTGTTGAATTTATGTTTATGTATATTATGGCTGTGTGGGGGACGGCCTCGGTCGTACCCACCACACTGCCGTCGGTACCGTGACAGTCTGCGAACTGTCCACGGCAGTCCGAAGGACTACCGTGCACAGTCCGTAGACTGCCCACGGCCGGCGGGGTTGCTATGCATATGTATTGGGATTTAAATTCCCATTTAAATATTAATGTTTTTTTTTTTTTAATAAGATTTCTATATATAAATTGCAGACGGATTTTTTTAGATATATATATGTATATATATATATATATATATATTTATATTTGTAGATATATTTATATATATATAGATTAATTTATTTATTCTGATTTCAGTATTATTTAATTAATTTCACTGTTATTCACTGTTATTCAAGAATATATATATATATATATATTTATATATATATATATATACTATATCAAGAATATATATATATATATATATATATATATATACTGTTTCTTTTCTGATTAATAGATATTCTGTTAATTTAACTGTTAGTTAAACAAATGTATAAATATATTCTGTTATGTTCTGATTAAAAGTATATTTTCTGTAATTTATCTTTATTTAGAAAATAGATATTCACATTTAGATTCTGTTTCTTTTCTATTTAAAAATAAAGCAGAATTTCTTACAATGAAAATAATAGTAAAATAGAAAAAAAATCTGTCTTATGGATTTGTTAAATTATAACTTTGAGTGGATATTATTAGCAGAAAAGTCATTTACGAAAGTAAAACAACATTGTTTACTTAATTCTTGTTTAAATGTGAATATTTTTGGGAATAGAATTTATTATGGGATTAAATAAGTTGTTCTTTTTATATTTCATCTTTTAGTATTGTTGGATTCATAGAACAAATCTTTTCTCTTTTTACATTAAATTTTGGAAGTGAATGTTAAGTGAGTATGATAAAAGGGGAAATTTAAATGTATGGGTATAGTTAGAGATGGATTAGGGTAATTTCGAATTGGATAGTTTATTGGTGAAATGGAATTTTAATCTTTTGAAAATTGACTTCCCTTATATTCATTTAATGATTGATTTGTAAGTACGCTCTATGGATAAGACTTTTAGAATACTTGTGATGGTTATCATGAATTGTTTTAGTATGGGTAAGTTGTAAAGTTATTTAGTTATGGTCGTTAATTGAATGGTTAATAAATATTGTTCTCGATTGAATTGTTGATTGATGTTTATTATATAAGTGTTTTTGTGGAGTTGTGAGTGGTTGAGTATTTAAGGTGTTCTTAAATTTGGTCCCTTGGATGCCTGGTTAAATGCTTTTACCTTTGTTGTTGAAGGATTGTTTTTGGGTGTTTCCATGTTGGTGTGAATGCCTTTGGAGGTTAGTTTTGATTCAAGGAATCCTTTGTCTTTTAAATTTGTGTTGCAATGTAATTGGGAATTTGTATTTTGTTGATGAGTTGTGGGAGGTTGATCTTCTTGGATTTCTGATTTATTTTGTATCAAAATTGTTTATGTGGTTTGGATGGGGTGGTTGATCTTATTTTAATGTATTCACTCATTATTTTTGAATTGAAATTAGATTTGGTGGCCTTGCAATTATTGTTGTCATTGCTATGTTGTTTTTTTTTATGAAGGTGATTTGCATACCATCATAAGGGGATTCTTGTGAGGAGAAAATTGAGGTCTCCCATGGAATACCTAGTTGGTGGCTTTTGGTTTTATTAAGTGATTTTGTTTAAAGGTTGATTTTATTTTGCGTTCCCTTTTTGAGGTGACACCATTATTGATTTGTGGATGGGTCTTGATGAATCTCCCCTTTGTATGGCTTTTCTAAGCTACTCTCATATTTGAGAAAATTTTATCCTTGTGTTGGAATTATTGGAGAAAACTCATGTTGCTTCATTTTACCCTTGTTTGTGGGTTTTCATTCTTTTGGCTTCCAGAGGCTTGAGATGATTGATAATTGATGTTCTCTCTCTTTATGTGCCCTTGATGTGGCAAGTGTTTGGTTTCATGATTTTAAAAGGGTTGTACGGGAATTGTTGAGACTTGGATATTGTATTTATAGCGAGATGGGTAATGCCTCGCAGGTTTCTCGATTGTGATCTAATATTCTTGTTATATTGTACAACACTTGGTTTCTTGATTTTTTTTATGTTGTTAGGTCTCTAGGGAGAGTGGCTCCTCATGGGGGCTGGTGCCCCGCGTAAGGGGAAGAGCACAAGAGAACCCACGAGTGAGTTGGTAAACAAGTGAAAACCTAATAATTAACTTAGGAGGGTTGGGTAGTAATATCATTATAAGATTAATAAAATGGATGCCTTGTCTTCATTAGTGCTTCTGTAGGCTAATGGAAGGCTGAGAAGGCTGTGGTTGGCAAGGTCATAACCTCGTCCTCATGAGAGGTTATTGGCTCCGCATGAGCTACCCTATGGTGCCGGCGCCTCAAGTAGGAGGAAGGGCCAGGAGATCCATAGATGGGGGCCGACGCCTCAGTTTGGAGGAAGGGCCAGGAGAACCCATGTGGGCTATGCGATGACACTCTCCCCTAGTTTCCCATGTGTTTTACTTTATTGAGTTCCTCTGGAAGTGGGTTATGGGAGTTGTTTTAGATTGTTGTTTGAATTGATTTAAATTGATTTATGATTATTGTTTTAATACATCTTTAGTATGTTTTGTGGTCTTGTATGATCTCATTTATATTTGATTTATGATCTTGTATCTTATGATACTGTGATATGATGTTATGGTGTTGTTTAATTGCAATTTGGAATTGTATTATGTTTAGTTGATTTGGAAGTGTTTCATGATCATCCTTTGGTTACTTGTTACTGGTCATTGCTTTGATTTATGTGATGAGATGTATGATTTTAAGTTATTTTAATGACTCTTGGTTTTTGTTGATTATGTCTTTGTAATCCTTGAGTTTTATGATACTTTTGTATGTTGTGGAGTCTTGTGGTTTCCGTGTTTGGATGTTCTTGGTTGAGGACTCTTCTTGTTAGCTCCTAGCACGGGGGGTGGGTCTTCGGACTCACATGGTCGGGTGGAACATGCCAAGCACCCCATTGGGTCCCCAGTCAAGGATCGAGAGGTGCGGATTGGTGTGGTTGCAGTGACTCTAGAGTTGTATCTGTCATGGAGCCAATTTTCATCTATTCATTGTATCATGATTCTTGTGTATGGTTTATGTGCATATTGGAAACACTTTTGTATCATTGTACTTCTTGAATATTGTATTGTAATGTAACATTAAACCTTATGTGGCTATTTGCTGTTGATATTCAATGTGTTAAGCTAATTATGTATATGTTGTACTTACTAAGATGGTTTCTTATCAATGATTATCATGTATACATTTATTAATGTTTACTTTGTTATGAATTATGTCTTTGGTTTTATTCTTTATTGTCGTTGTGTGGATCTCAGTCTCGTAATGACTCTTCGTGTACCCCAAGGGTTGTATGTGCTAATGAATCTTCTTAAATGAAATTCATGTTATGATTTAATGTGTATTACATGTATGTTATGCTTACTTTAAAAAAAAAAATTGTGCTATAATTATTGTTTAATTGTCCTTTGGGGTTCGCACGGCGGGGCGTTACAGTAATTATGATTACAATAATGTATCTTCATGTTTATGTATCCACTATGGCATAGTGTGTCAGCCTACTGATAAGTATGGTTTGTACAAAAAAATCCTATTAAGAAATCAAACTAACATTTACGTCATGAAGATGACCTGGATAAGATATTTTGGGATGCTCGCATTGAATTAGGAACAATAAGGGTGGTGAGGATTGATTGGGATCTCAACACCTTTGGATGAAAGCATCATGGTATAGATTTGCTAAATTACAAATAGGTTTGGCTTTTCTTGTATATCGTTAAGTATTATTAACTATTGGGAATCATTTAAAAGAACCTTGTTGGATTAAGACATAATAATTAATGAAACATGGGTCATGGGAACCTGTGTGTAGGCCCTTTGAGATGCCTTGTAAGGAGAGCTACATGTGACTTTGATCCATTTGGATGTGGGTACATAGGCAATCCTTGGCAAAGGATGCCCTTATGACTTCAAGTCCATAGGGGGATGGTCTAGGGGGATAACTCCCAAATTTTGGTATTGTTCTTAATTGAATTGAACTTCCCTCCTCAATAAGCTTTAGTTTGAGGCTAAAATGGGTACCAAATGGGTATGAATGAGTTAAGGAAATCTAATAACTTGTGTTTAATACATAATGTGCTTTTGAATAGTAATTTGAAATAAGTAAGGGATTTAACTACTTTATAATTGATATTTAAATATATGTATATGTTGGGTAAAGGCCATATCATGGTGGTTTTGTGTAACTTTTATGTGTTTGTGAAATCCAACTCTATATCTAGAGGTCTCTATGTATAGGCTTTTGAATATGTTGATGGAGATTTACTTTTATAGGTCACTTGACAAGTATTGTGAATCTTCTTATGTATGACCCACTCAAGTGTGAACCTTCAGGGTATTTGAGTAGTGAGATATAGTCATTGGACTATGCCAATGATCGATGTTTGGGATACTATAAGGGATTAGTCAATATTCACCTAGTTCACAGAGGTGGATTGCTAGGGGCTACCCTATTTGTGATATAGTAATAGTTAGTAGGTTGTCATTGGAATTTTCCAATTATAGATGCCTAAAGCTATTGTTTGGATTAGCTGACATTCACCTAGGTCACGGAGGTGGATTACTAGGGGATATCCAAGATTTGATATAGTAACAATTGCATAGGTGGTTGTATCAAGAGGGTGCACTGGTTGTCACCAATAACATGAGGGTGATGGGTGCCAAATGTTACTTAGGATTGTGAAGAAGATAGAAGCCAATATCACTAAGGTCACAAGGTGGTATATATTAAAAGCTACCTCTTTCTGGGTGGGAAAACTTGTCATTAATGGCCTATAGGTGATTGAAGTTGGAATCCATCAAGTTGGATAGGTTCACTACTTGTGGAAACCCTTGGGATGGAGGATGGACCCACGATGTAGTATGTGATGCACTGAATCCCCTTCTCAGATGCCATATGGTATACTTGGCCTTGTATGGTTGATGATGAACCTCTAGTGTAATATGTGATACATTGAATCGTCTTCCCAATTGTTCAATGGTGCAGAAGATTGGAGAAAAGGATGGACCAACAGTGTAGTGAACAATGCATTGATATTTTTTGCTATCGAGGATGCACTATGGATATGTGTTAGTTGGAACAACAATCCCTTGACATACCCTTTATTCTACCAAAAACTTTTATTTTTGAAAGGACAAGGTTTTTTTTTTTTTCAAAAGATTCCTCCATCCCAGTAGTTGAAAAATCCATTTATCTAATTTTGTCTTTTCTCATCACAACACCCAATAGTTGGTAGGATCATGGTCAACTTCATGAGTTGGCCATGTTTTTAGATCTCTAATTCACATGGATCAGGATCAACTTCTACAACAGATTGTCGGTTTCTTAATAGCACTTCTCCTATTTCCTAAGTTTTGAAATTATAGCATGAACGCTCCCCGTGATATTTTCTTATAAAGTCGTCTCCTTTCTATTTTTGGCAGTTAATGTTTTCTAAGTTTTAAGGTTTTTTATTTGGTCATTTGTATTCTTTGCTCTGTCTTTTCTTTGTGGCTTCTACAACATCCTTAGATATCTATAAATACTTTAAAAGTTAAACTATTTCAAAGATGGATCCTATTGGATTGGGAGCTCATACACATGGCTAGAAACATTTTGTGATTGATCATTTGCAACATAGGAGTGGCTATTAACTGACATTTGGTTCTAATACATTTACTTTAACAGAATCTGAATAGGCTCATGTTTTGTGTCAAATGTTTGATGTTCATTATTGTGACAAATGTCAATCAAGCATCATGCAATTTGATAATGGTTTTCCAAATCTTCTTGGAAAAGGTGGATGCTCATAACAATAGGCGTTGGCAGGTATTCAATTGTGGCTAATGTCTTGTGCTATTATAATTTGACAAAATATTTAAAAGTTCAAAACATTTTAATGGTGCATAGGCTACTCAAATTCACATTTTTTTGCAACCATCAAACTGTCTCACGAACCTTAGAAAGATATAATTTTCAAGATCTAGAAGCTTTTGAATTATTTGGGAGTTTACACTAAATATTTTTTTTGTTTTTGAAAAAATAACTTTCAAATACATGAATTTTCAATTTTATCAAAATAAAATAAAAAAACACAAAATATATATGTTTCTTATACAAAGCACCATCTCTAATGAGAAGTTGGATTGACATGATAAAAATCCTCAAGTCTCTCATGCTCCCAACGTCCGATATAGTTCTTTTATAATTTATCCATTTAATGTTGCATATGAGTCTTTTGATGTACTAGATCAAGTGTAGCAAAGATAGCCCCAAAAACAAAAAAATTAGAAGAGATGATAAAAAAATGTCTTCAAAATGTCAAACTCAATTGAAAATTGTGTTTTTTACAATGTGATCAAATTATTCTTATAACACCTTGTTTTCATTATCAATTCGATACATGCAATTTGAAATGTTCCTTTCAAATCTTGAATCTAATTTTGAATAAATCATAAAATAAAAAAATATGAACAATACCTAAATTTGAACCCACTACCACTTAGCTTCTTACAAATTGAAGCAACCATCTTTGTCATGCATCAAGTAATTTATCCTTTTTGACTTTCTCTAATTCATTCACTAGTTTTGTAAACTATAAAACCACTTCCAAATGAGACAACCCATAGATAATGAAAACACTAAAACTTCATCCAACAAAAAAAATGAACTCAAAGCAATATCAATATTTGAACCCATAACCACTTAACTTCTAACAAATTCCATTTTTATCATGTATTAAGTAATTTACTCTATTTGATTTTCTCTAATTCATCACTAGTTTTGTAAACTATAAAACCACTCCCAAATAAGACTACAAATAACTAATGAATACACTGAACTTCATCAACAAATAAAAAACCAACTCAAAAATAATCAAAAATGTCCAACCATAACTCACAATCACAAGAAGTATAACAAATATCTTTACCAGCAAACCTTACCATACTTCCAATGACTCCAAAATATAATTATTTAATTTATAATGTACAAGATAAATGTTAGATATATTTTATCAGTATAGAAATGGTTACATTTATTTCTTTCTTCTCATAATTATTTAATTTATAATGTACACAGTAAAATATAATTAATTTATTATTGCTTATTTAAAAATATTGTAATATATTGTAGAAATGTTTAGAAAGTATTGCATTTTTTTATTAATCTCGTATAATCAAAATATTTTAATTGTCAATTAACTACTAAGTCATTAAGATGATTAAAATGTAAATCTTAATTTTTCCAATAACAACTTGTTAAATCAGTCTTTTTAGCAGCTCTCTCAATTTTGAGTTAAAAATCATTATTTTTTTATGTTAACTACCTCTACTAAAAATTATTGTGACTTGTTTACAAAAAACAAAGTTAGGTTGGATTTATGAAGTTATTGTTTGAGAATATTTCATAGCCTGCAATGTTTTCAATTTTGTTTATTTCTCATATTCTTACTTAATGTTTTTATTAGATAAACACTTTTGTTTAGAGCTATGAATCAAAAGAGGGTTTTGAAAGGCCCCCAAAACCTTGTACAACAAGAAAGAGAATAAACAACATGAGACCCAAATCTAGAAAGAAATAGGCCTCAAAATCAGAAAGGCCAACTGAGAAACAAACACCAAATGCACAACAAAGAGACAACCAACAAACTCTGAAGTGGAATCAAAGTTTGATCCATAAGGAGAACCATCTTGCCTTTTTTTGAAGAAGATCTAGGTGCAACCAAAATACTCATAAGACCATGATCACTAAGAATTGAGATAATCTTAATCTTAATTCACTTTCACTTAAACCATTTTATCATCTTGAAGAGAATCCATTCTTAGAGATATAATTTCCTATGAAAGTTTGAAACATAAGAATTGGGATAATCTTATTCTTAATTCTCTTTGTACTTTTTAGTTGACATATTTTATCATCTTGAAGAGAATCTATTCTTAAGCATATAATTTTGTAAGTAAATCTGAAATACTAAAAATTTGAATAGTCTTAACTTTAATTATCTTTTCACTTTTCAGTCAAACATTTTATCATCCTGAAAAGAATCCATTCTTAGACATATAATTTTTCATGATAAATTGAAACATTAATTACCATAAAACACCTTAAACCTCATTTATAGATTGGCCTATTATTGAAGGCAAGTTCAATTGTAGTAATTTTTCTTGTTCTATTTTTTTAAAGAGGATTAGACATTAATTTAGTAGTTTATCCAAATAGACTGTATTTTAACATGCATATTGCTTACCTATCAGTTAACAAATTGCAGGTTCATCTTATTTTGGATTTTATTTGCTTTTGAAGGATTTCATACATCAATTCTCAAGAGAAAAATTGAATTCCCTGAAAATCTAACTTGTTGATCAACATTCAAAACTGAACGAGTGCTTTTTTTCCCAAAATACTACATAATTATTAAGTGTGCTTCTTAATCTAGAAAGATCTAATTTAACTAAGAAGATAATTTCTAATTGACCGTATCAACTAAAATGTACAACTGAAAATATGTTTTCCTTTTGAAGGTAGACTATTTTTCAGCCACCAAAATAATATTAGGAGAGCCTCCAATGCATAATTAAAAAGCATTATTACTTGTTATGTCTACATCCAGTAACAATAATGTTTAACAACTAGTTAATACTTCTATTACTAAACATTTGTTTTGAACATCTTGAAAACGACAGGGATTAATTCTGGCATTGTTATTGAATAATAAAGCTTATTAAGCTGAACTGTATTGTTTGAGATTAAGATGTTATATATCCCCTGATATTATATAATAAAAACAAACATAAAAGTCATGTTCCTTGCCCCTGTTGCCACTGGCATATACAAGCTTAACTACTGAGCACATCTGCCATCTGCGGCAGCACATATCAGAGAATTGGGGTGGTAAATTTTCTTTTGCAAATCATTATAAAAGTTAGTCCATTGAAAATTTAAAAATAGTACTATCACCAGAAAGCAAAACACTGCACAGTTGCAATAGATTCACACAATATGTTTAGTTGCAAGCAACAAAAACCAGTTTCAAGATGATCTGGGATTAGTGTGTTCTTGGAGCTGGATAAGTCTGAAGTACTCACTGTTTTCACCTTTACTGATCAACACGGGATGACTGCCCTGCTCAATAATCTTTCCATCCTCAATAACTCCTATGTAATCAGAGTTTTGGATTGTGCTCAATCTATGAGCTATAACTATGCATGTTCTTCCTGCCATAACTCGATCTAGAGCTTCCTGAACCACTTTCTCTGATTGAACATCCAATGCACTAGTTGCCTCGTCCAGAAGTAAGATACTTGGATTTTTTATTATTGCCCTTGCTATGGCTATCCTTTGCTTCTGCCCACCAGACAACTGCAGTCCTCTATCACCTGTATTTGTATCATATCCATTCTCCAAATGACTGAAATAATATTAATAACAATACATATATTTCCAAAAAGAAAAATAATGTTTAAGTTAACAGTATTTCACTTACCATATAAATCCGTGGGCATTAGCAGCCGTTGCGGCCTCAATCACCTCTGCCTCGGTTGCATCTTCCTTACCATACAAAATGTTATCTCTAATACTCCCGGCAAAAAAAGTTGGCTCTTGCCCTACCAGACCTATAAAACGTCTCAAATACCTCAAATTGAATGCTTTAATGTCTTTATTATCTATTAAAACTAGTCCTTTGATAGGATCATAGAATCTCTCCAAGACTCCAATAATGGTGGACTTTCCACAGCCGCTTTTACCAACCAGAGCCACACTGCTTCCTGCTTTGATTTCAAGGTAGAAATCTCTCAATACAATAACATTGGGACGAGCAGGATAAGAAAAGTATACATTTCTTAATTCAACATTGCCATCAATTTTATCTGGCTTAAGTCCTCCAATATCTTCTGGATTTATGGAACTATTTCTATCCAAGATCACAAATACAGATTTCACAGCATCCGTACCCTTGGCTATGTCTGAAGTCATTCTTCCAGCATCTGCTATAATCTGCTCAATTCTTCCCATGATTGCCATGTAGGTTGAAAATGCTTGAAAACTTAAAAATCCTTCCTGTCTAAGCTTCCCTCCATACCAAAATCCTAAAGCCCCTTGGGATGTATGGATAAATTCACATGTTCCAAGAACCAATCCTGCATACCATGATTGCATCTTAATCTCTTTGTGAGGCTGCTCTTGTGTGGATTCGAAGAGCTGGAGAATTCTTTCCTCACCACAGAAAGTTGCAATGGTCCTATGGTTTACAACACATTCTATGGCCACTTGGCTGGTTTGATTCTGGGCTTTGATAGACTTCCTTGAAAGATGCTTGAGTAGAACCCTTTTCGTATAGTAGCAGTAGATACGTAAAGGTTGTATGGCAATTAATACAATGGCAAAACGCCAGCTCACAACTAGTGAAACAATGCACACTATAACCACTGCTGATAGACTTTCCACCATAAGCGACAAGCGATCTCCCACCAAGGATCTCATCTACGTAACAATAGAAGAATTCAATCATGAATACTACATTTCTTCTATTTTTGAAGATTCTATTTCAATTTATTAATAAATTACTTGTCGTATTAGCTTCCTTTGATAGCCTGGAACAAACTGCTCCACTTGAATTTTCTTTCATATCAAACCATCTTACTTCAAAGGTTAAAATTTTGGACAACATTTTCATACGGACCCTTCTGGTTAAGAACTCTCCCATGACCGCAAAGTTATAATGTTCGATCACATTTGCTAGGAAGGACCACACTGTCAATGCCAAAAAAACAATGGAGAAACTTCTTATTTTGTCCCTTATTTCATCATGATTGTCAAGAAATAGGACAGATATCACGCTTGCCACAACAATAGAATAAGATGGATTCAGGGCTCCGTATCCAATGGCACCAAGGCACCCAAGTGCAATGTTCTTCCATTCTGGAGAATTCATTGCAAACATTAGGCAAAAGGATGGAGTTCGAGTTTTATCTAAAAAATTTACCTTTTCTTCTTTTTCTAATGCAGGAAAAGAACTCCCATTTTGATCTGAAATATCTAATATGTTCTCAAGGTCCCTGCTGCTTGCTCTCAATTTTGGTTCAGAGGTATTGTTGTCAACTGTCTGTAGTTTGACCATTTCCTGTTGTAAGTGAATGAGGGCTGCATACTTGCCATTTGGATTTTGGATCAGCTCTAGGTGTCCGCCTGACTCAACAACACAACCATCTTGAATTACTGCAATTTTTTCTGTAGCTTTCACTGTGGAGAGATGATGTGCCACAATAATAGTTGTATGTCCTGTAGAAGCTTTATCAAGAGCATCCTGAACAATGTTCTCTGATTCTGCATCCAGAGCACTAGTGGCTTCATCCAGCAACATGATTGGAGGGTTCTTCAGCATTGTCCGAGCAATGGCTATCCACTGCTTTTGCCCTCCAGACATCTGGACGCCCCGTTCTCCTACCTGCAATATGAAAAATTTGAAGCAAAATTATCAGCTACATTAACTGATTTCATAAGAATCATGGAAGCTAAAATATTTTTTTTCTTTGAAAGGAGGAATATTAATGGATAATTTTTACCTTAGCCAGGTAATCTGTGCTTCTAGGAGGGAGTAAAGTGATAATAGGGAATAGAGAAAAGATGAATTAAGGAAATAAAAAATAGCTGTCAAAGATTTAGTGAAAATGAATTTAGTAGAAAACCCATAGAAATAAACTTTAAAGAAAATTTCTATGCAGAAGCATTTTGAGAATAGGTAAGCTCAAATGATAGAACCCTAAGAATAGACATCGAAGAATAAAAGAGTCGGTCCAAGTAAAGGAGTAAAACCAGGCTTTAGATGGAACAATTACACACTCTGTTGAACTTCATGATATTTTAGAATTTACAATTCTGAAGATAATTAAGTTAATTATAATGGGTAAACTTCTAATAGTTAAGATAATTCTGAGATCTCACATGCTCTCCCATAGCTTTTCATTTCATTTCATCTCTATAATGCAACTGGATATTAAACAACTAAAAAATACATGGGTATCGTATCCTTGTGGTAGTTGAGTGATAAAGTTGTGGGCATTAGCAGCCATTGCAGTAGTGGCGATTTCATCCATGGTAGCATTCTCTTTCCCAAACAATATATTTTCTCGAATAGAGGTAGCAAACAGGGTTGGCTCTTGACTGACTAAACCGATTTGGCTGCGCAGCCATTTCAGTTGCAATTCTTGAATGTTCACTCTGTCGAGAAGAATCTCTCCTGCAGTTGGATCATAAAAATGTTCTAATAACAAAATTGCTGTGGATTTTCTTGATCCGCTTGCCCCAATTAGAGCCATAGTTTGTCTAGTAGGAACAATTAGGGAGAAATTTCTAAATATCTGAGTGTCTAGTCTTGAAGGATATGTGAATTGTACATTTTGGAATTAGATTTCACCATATACCTTTTCTAATACATTTCCCGATTCCTCTGCTTGATCGATCTCTGGTACTCTATCGATCATTTCAGAGA
This sequence comes from Sequoia sempervirens, assembly GCA_007258455.2. Classification (NCBI taxonomy): domain Eukaryota; kingdom Viridiplantae; phylum Streptophyta; class Pinopsida; order Cupressales; family Cupressaceae; genus Sequoia; species Sequoia sempervirens. Next base: position 13,968 of record VDFB02383085.1, on the reverse strand, counting down.
TGTGAAATGCAGCAACAACTGCCTCTGAAAAGTACTTCAAGTTGGGAAGTGCCATTGCCAAAGCCCTGTAGACCATATCAACAATTACAAAGCAAGAAAATAAAACATACTCAACACAAAATGTTTTGGAAAAAAAAATACATACATTCCACCATGAATTATAAGCAGGCCGATTGCCAGAATTGTTCCTGGTGATATATCATGAGATATGACCATGCCGCTTCCACGCCATGCCATAAAAGCCCATATAACAAAAGTAAATCCATTGCTTCCAATAGTCAATCGTTTCGCTAGACCTTTTTTTTAATAAAAGGGTAAAAAATTTATTAATAATCAGAGAACAATATTACAAAGCATCAATAGACCAACGCCCAAGAACCGCCAGAACCAAACAAGGAACAAGAGACCACATCATTCAACAGTACTAGCATTTCCATCTGCAGTAAGAATCCCCTCCAAGTCGTGATGGAGCTCCAGAGAAACCTGTCCCAACTCAGCAACATTCCAACCCTCTATGTACTTAGAAGCCCAACGAGCCAGACAATCAGCTACTTTGTTCCACTCCCTTGGAATGTGAACGAAGGACACCATCTCCATCAACGAGCTAATTTGCAAAATCTGCTGAACCAACCTAGTCAATTGCCAATGAACATCAGACACCTTCCGATCCTTCAACAAATTTATCATGACTTGTGAATCAGATTCACAGACAACCTTACGCTAGCCCAAATCAAATGCCCGCTCAAAAGCGTATAAGATTGCCAAACCTTCCATAAGATTAATTGGTTGCACCCCCTCATGAATAGAAACGAAGAAAACCATTGATCCTAAAGAGTCTCTGCCAATCCCCCCAACCCCAGCAGGCCCATGATTACCCCGAGAAGATCCATTCGTGTTGATCTTCAAAATGCCATCCGGGGGGGCATCCATCTACCGATCCTAAGAACCCTCTGCTACAGGTGGCGACCTTTCCTGAGGCTAGCAGTCATCAAAGATGATCCATGAATCCCCAATCTATCCACCACCCCAGCATCCCCTTTCCCCAAGGGAAACCCAACATCACATTTAGCAGCCACCGTTTCTTGAATCATACCCAGAATTCTTTGCCAGAATTGTTGCACAACCATCTTCTCACCACGGAAAATCCTACGATTCCTCTCCAACCAAATTTGCCACAGGATGAAAGTAGGTCCCACATACCACACATCCTACAGAAAAGAGGTAACCGAAGGAGGCCTACCCAAACTACTCCAAAAGTCAATCAAGGAGGAGGCATGAACACAGGAACAGTTCCACACTCCCCACCAAAAATGCCACAATTGCGAAGCAAAGGAACAATGAAAGAACAAATGAGTGGATTCCTCCTTCCCTCCCCCACAAAGAACACAAATAGAGGGACCCTGAAAACCTCGCTTCTGAATGTTGTCCCAAGTCAAACATCTATTCCGGGCCAAGGTCCAAACAAAATAGTTGCACTTTGGCCAAGGAAACTTGTTCCAAACTCTCCTCCACCAGGGAACCTCCATCCCCTCCAGCTTACGAGATAACAACACCTGATACCCCGAAGCAACAGAATAAACCCCCTTAGGATTAGGAGACCAAGAGAGGACATCCCCATCCAAGAGGGAACTGCAGTGCCGATTAGAGAGGAGATTGTGAAGCTCCGTGCATTCTTCATTCAAACCAACATCAGGCCATTCATCAGGACACTTCCATCTCACCCACACCAACTGGTCATTAACAGAGAAGACCATAAAATCACTCACCCTAGACCAACCAGCCGCAAGAAACCTTTGACATAGAGTCAGTAGATTAGGGTACTGAGAAGTAATAGGAGGAAAACCATCCCAAGAATCAAACCAAAAATGAGCCTTCGACCCCCCTCTGCAAATCTAGAAAAAGCCCTCCTCAACAAGCATCGCACCTTTCTTAAGTGTATTCCAAATCATCGAACCTCTCCCCTCCAGGGGAAGTCGGGGAATATCCTGCCAAGCCACACCAAGGAAGTATTTATGAGATAAAATCCTAGCCCAAATCTGATCCTGCTCCACACACCATCTCCAATATAGTTTAGCCACCAGCGCCTCCCCGGTCAAGGACAACCGCCTTAACCCAAGGCCACCAAACTGAGGCAGACTACAAACAATATCCCAGTAAACAAGGCTCCACTTCGAAGACAACAAACTACCAGCCCAAAGAAAGTGCCTAGCTAAAGAGTCTAAATCTTTAACAAATCCCATCGGGGCCACCTGAAGCATGCATCTGTAGGTGGGGAGAACCTGCACCATCAACTTGAGCAACTAGACCTGGCCAGAAAAGGACAAACACCTATGAGTCCAGTGATTCACTTTCACCCAAAATTTATCCAAAATATTATGCCAAGAAGCCTTAGGCAACCTACCAACAGAGATAGGCATACCAAGATAGATCAAAGGAAGATCCCCAATTTGAAATCTCAAGATATGGGCAATCCACTATTGAATGGGCACCAGGGTGTTAAAGAAGAAAATGGAGGATTTGTCTTCATTAATCTGTTGACCCAAAGCAGCAAGATACACATCCAACACTTTGCGCAAAATGGAAGCTTCCCTAACAGTAGCCATGCCCATCAGAGCCGTGTCATCTACAAACTGTAAATGAGACTACAGGGGAAGATCACCTCCCCACCGCCACCCCTGAATAAGACCCAGATCAACATTCCTTCTCAGTAGACGCCCCAAACCTTCCACAAGAAGAATAAACAAATACGGAGGAAGGGAATCTCCCTACCGCAAACCCCGAGAAGCTCCAAACAGTTCAGAATGCTCACCATTAGTTAACACAGAGAAGGAAACCGAGGTAACACAACTCATAACCCACTGAATCCAATCATTTCCAAAACCAAAAGCACCAAACATCCACTAGAGGAAAGACCACTGAACACGATCATAAGCCTTAGCCATATCTAACTTGATGAACATCGCCTTATCTTTGGAACTGGCCATCGAGTGAATGGTTTCATAAGCTATAACATCCCCATCCAAAATTTTCCTACCTTCCACAAAGCCACTCTGTTCCTCCGAGATCAACATTCTCAACTACTTTTTTAATCTCTCAGCAATCAACTTGGTAATAATTTTGTAGATCACATTGTACAAGGAAATAGGCCTAAATCGACTTAACCTATCCGCCCCATCACATTTAGGTATGAGAGCAAGAAAGGTAGCATTCAAAGCCCGAAGCATCTACTTGTTCTTCTGAGATTCCTAAACCATAGCCAATAAATCCAACTTAATAATATCCTAGAATTCTTGAAAGAATTCAATCGAGAAACCATCAGGTCCAGGAGCCTTCCCCTTCTTCATTTGAAACAAAGTCTCCTCCAATTCTTCCAAAGAAATGTCCCCCATGAGATGCTCATTCATTTCCCTTGTGACCAAAGAAGGAATACAGGAAAGAACTTGTACCTCCTCAATAGAACCACCATGTCCATCCTCCCTAAATAAAGATTCAAAATACTGAACAGTTTCATTCGAGATTTCCTGTGAAGAGGAGAGCTGCTCCCCTCTTTCATTAACCAGAACTGAACTAGAATACCCCTGCCTCCTGGCTTTCACCGAGTTAAAGAAGAAAGCAGTATTTTTATCTCCTTCTTGAAGCCACTCAATTCTGGTCTTCTGTTTCCAAAAGACTTCCTCTCTCAACTCACACTCCTCCAACATCTTTAGAGCCCTAGCCTCATCCTGGAGCAAGTCAACCGTCACTCCCTCTTCCCTGATCACCCTAGTGATACCATCCAATTTAGCTTGAGCATGAGCCTTATCCTAAAAAATGTTTGCAAAGCACTGTCTATTCCAACGTTTGAGCTGATATTTGGTAAATTAAAGTAATTTAGCAAAAGTATACATCACTGTACCAAATGCCAGTTTGCTGAGCTTCCACCAATCAGCCACATGGACATGTAAAGATGGGTCCCGCAACCACATGAGCTGAAACTTAAAGGAAGGAGAGTGAGGCACATGAGTAGAAGAAATGGCAAGCTTGATGGGCCAATGATCTGAGCCCTGCAATCCAAGATTTCAGAACTAGATGACCACAATCCACCAATCCAATAGCAAGAAACCAAGAAGCGATCCAGCCTTTTTGTAATGCAATTATTCCCCGTCCTCTGATTATTCCAAGTAAACCGACCATTATTGGGCTTGATATCAACCAAATTCAAAGTAGAGATTTTGTCTTGAAGAAGTAACGCCGAGGGATCCAACCTTGCATTACCTCCCCGCTTCTCAGTCAACTCAGCAATGGCATTGAAGTCGCTAGCCATAATCCATGGATGAAGAGGAACCATGCTACACACATACCTAATATGAGACCATAGCAACTGCTTGCCAAGAAGATCCACAGGAGCATAAATATTAAAGAAAAGGACATTCTCTCACATTTCAAACCAAGAGGCCACCATAGAAATGGAAGACTTAGAGGATATCCACTAGAGAGGGCGGACCTTCCGAGGGTTCCACAAACAGGCCACACCCCAAGCCGAACCAGTGGCACCAATGCACTGGCACTCACCACTCACCCATAACTTGGGCATCATACCTATCATCCCTTCAATCGATAACTTAGTCTCCTACAAGAAAAGAACATCAGGAGCATTGCTTCTAATCAAATCGTGAACAACTTTTTGTCGAGGGCCGCTGTTCAAGCCCCTCACATTCCATGATAAAACAATCATTTTAGGGGATTCAAGAAATGAGAATCCAGAGTCTTGACCAACCCTAACTCCACCAAATTTTCCCCTGTTAACTTAATCTTTTCCAAATCCTTCTTACGACCAAGCTTGGAAGATTTCTCTCCCACCCCTTTTTTTAAGTCCTTTTGATGAAGACCCAAAAGAGAGGGAGACTTGACACTCCTCCCAATATCAATACCAACATTCAAAACTAGAGGAGACCCATCCCCACCATCCTTCTTCAACTCAGCTAGAGGAACTGACTCCACTAGAACACCCATGTGAAGATCCGTGACCATCTGAGAAACTCCAACATCCTGTGCATCTTGAGTAGCCTCCGAAAGGAGACCTAGCTGGCCTATACTCAAAGATCCCTGATCAAGGTTTACCAAACCTGGATTCACTTCCTGCTGGCTAAGATCATCTAACACCTTAGATCTGTTAAAAGTATCATCATCTTGTCTCTCCTTCAAGGTCCTCTTCTGACCCTTATTCCTGTTGCAATCCCTGACAGGGATGTAACCATCTGCATCAGCCCCATCTCTAGGAATAGGATCCTTCCCCCTATCAGCCATAGGTGGGTTGCATGGAGGCTGAGAAGAAGGGGGATCCATAGGCCTAGCCTTTGGACAACGTCGCAACAAGTGACCATATTCATGACAAAGACGACATCGGAAAGGGAGAGTCTCATAATCCAAATGCTGCACCCAAGAGTAAGAACCCGCACACATATCCACAGAATCTGGCAAGGGTTTGCTCAAATCAATTTCAACACAGATACGGGCATAAGTCATTACCTTTCTATCAAGAGTTTGTTGCGAGGAGCTGACTGTTTTTCCAAGCAAAGATGCTATCAACTGCAGAACATCATCATGACAACATTCCATAGGAAGTCGAGGAAGCCGGACCTAAACCGGAACACGATTCGGCAGCTCCTCCGAAGGATTGAAACCCACATGCCAGGGCTTGATAAACAACCCCACTTGGTTATAAAAATAGGGACCACCCTCAAAGACCCTATTTCGATCAACCATGCAATCAAAAGTGACCATGAAGTAATTATTAGCCAACAACATAATGTCCATTTCACCCTCTGGCGACCAAGTCTGTCGGGCCCAAGACACCAAAAATTTAGGAGAAACCCTCATCCCCAAAAATTTGTAATATAAAGAATGCCTGGAATAATATTCAATATCTTCAGCTATCATCTCAGGCGAAATGACCAGCTTGGGTCTCTCTTTGCACCGCTCAAGACATCCATTAACTTTGGTGATACGAGATCCCCCAGACATATGAACACTATCATCAACCGAATCCTGAAGGAAAAGGCTATTGTCAATAACTTTTGTTGCATGCAACAATGACTTTGAGCCAATAGTGGAATGAAAGTCCATGCCTGAAGGGCTCAGTGAAGTCTCCCCTAGAGACATTGAGGCAATAGAGCTAGAGATGACCATGCAAGGCCGAACACCAACCCTTCCACCAAACCCACCACCTCTCACCACACTCACCCCACACCACACTACCACTCAGACTCAAAGGTAACAACGACCCCTTTCCCTCCGCACACCCCTAAAATGTCAATCCCCAGCAGCCAAATCCAAGCATGCATGGGCATGCACCACCGCCGAAGCCCCAAGAGCAGATGCACACCACAGCACAACGTGCCAAGGGCTCCCCGGGCGCACAAAAATGTGGACCAAGCCAGAGATTTGGCCACAAACACCTTGCAAACACACACACACTAGAAAAGGAATAGCCCCCCCTTGAAGCGGCCAACAAAGCCCACCCCAGCCACATAGGAACAGAAGATAGTCGATCACGAGCTCAGGCTCAGATGCCCTAGCTCGGGTCCAGGAGTTGTAGACATGCACGCCATCTCCTATATTTTTTTCATCCTTTCGCTAGACCTTGTTGAAGACATTTCTTTACAATTGTATCGAGTACACATGAATATTTGTTGATTAGACCATTCTCTCCCACGAATGAATACACAGTCCTGATGGAGGAAAGTGCTTGCTCAACAATTGTATCGGCAATGTTATTTTGTGCATGTGTATCTCTAGCCAGCCTCATCAGAATCTTACCATAAATGAATCCCGGGGTGATTAGTAAATATGACCAGTGGAAAGGTCACTAAGGTCAGCTTCCATGACAAGTAAAAGCTAGCAGCGTAGGAACCAATAAAACCTATTACATTCATGATAAAAAATGGAGCTTGAAAAGAAAATAGTGGTCAATATCAGCATCAAAAATATGTGGAAATAAGCGTTAGAGAAACAGGGTGCATCAACAGATCAAAATTTATGTGAATAAACAAGAAATACTTGTAAAATCTATGTAGTCCATACATTAACTACCTTTTCATTGAGGACGTCTTGGATGAGAAGAGTATCATTGGCAACAACATTAACCACTTCGATCGTGTCTGTGCCTCTTGTCTCAAAAAATTGGGCATCTTGTCTCAAAACAACTCTTAAATATTTTCTTCTTAGTCAAGACGCATGTCTTTCTCCACTCCTAGTCTAGAAGAAAGCCTCTGAAAAGCAACATAGCCAATGCTCTTAATTTCACTGACCAACAGTAAACACTTCAATTCTATCAAATTAAAGACAAAAATAGCACCTACGAATGCTACAATCCATACTGCAGTAGCCAAAAACACAAAATACATAACTCCCTACACCAGCCATAGCGAAGATGGTTATAATCTAGCTACTAATGCTAAAAAGGTAGAAGCAATCAAATTCTATATTGCCAAAAAAAATTACCTCATTAATTTTGGCTGTATAATCACCATTTTTTTGATATAGACCATATCCTATAGTATTGGATAATTTTCCCCATACAATCCATGTAGCAGGTACATATAATCCATCTACAATGGTACCTAAAGTTGCCAAAGCCATTGTCAACATATCTATATAATCTACATATTTGAAAACTTTCCAGATGGCCATTTTCTGAGCTCGTAAGTCATCTGAACGACCATTTCCATTGAAAGCGCCTCTTGCCATGATTGTAACAAACAATGCCAAATTCCTTTCAAATTGGGAATTTTAGTCAGGATGTATATCAGCAATGACCAGGAGATCATATTCCCTTTGACATGCATTATCAAAATGCATGTTCAAACTGAATTAGAAAGCAGATATCCTTATTCACACAAAACACAAATATTGTTTAATGCAATGATATCACAGGCCCATGGTAGAATAACCTGTGGTAGAATAAAAAGAATCATCTAATTCGTGGCAGAATAACATTTTTGAAGAATTTTCTGGATTAACAATAAATGTTATTGTCCTAAAAAAAGTTTCTACGCCTTCAAACTTTTTGACTTCAAAACTATTTTGGCCTTCAAAATTATTCGGTGTAGCAATGCAGAGACAAAGGAATCCTTTTGCATGTATAGAGCAGAATTTGCACATAAATCTTAATATGGAATATATTGAATCATGCAATTCCGCTTTTATGCTTTACATATAAAGTAAAAGTTGTGATCCTAAATGTTAGTCCAATTTTAAATGTGCAATTATGCTTTTATACTTTACATATAAAGTAAAAGTTGTGATCCTAAATGTTAGTCCAATTCTAAATATGCAAAATAACTAAAATGCAATGAGTAAAAACACAAAGGGATACCTCAAGATTAGCATAAGGAATAATAAAACAAAGAAATAAAACTAAAATGAAGAGTGTTTCATGATTATACCTTCTTTATTGTTGAAACTCTTTGGTTGGCCTTTGATTTTGATTGTTTTGTGTGCTCCTTGGATGACTCTTGATGTGGCTAAATGCAAGATTTAACTATATAGTTGGATGCAAATACAAATGGATAAAATGGATGGCTAGATGAGTGCACAAAATGACAACATTTAGTTGCAAAATGCCTTAAAAAAGGGGATATTTATAGAAGAATTTGAATTCTTTAGAGAATTCAATGGCTGAGATTTGTCCAACAAGGCCAAGATGAAGGGCTAAGGTGAGTTGAGGACTCACAAGCCCTCACATTTTGACATGTGGAATGTGAAGTGGCTAAGGGTGAGATGATGTGTAAGTGATGTGGAAGGAGAGTACATGATGTGGAGAAAGGACAAGTACTTTCCAAATACCTTGGGGAGTGAGAAGACTTCCTCAAAAAGAAAACTTCTTGTTCCCAAGTGGGAATGAAAGTGACATTTGAGGAATTTTGGAATTCCTCTTAAATCTCCATGGGAAATGAAAAAGTGGTTGGAGAAATAAATGTGAATTAAAAATTCACATTCTTATGAGAATCTAATGGATAATAGAGGGTCTCCAAAAATGTGGGAATTGCTCACATGTGGATGAAGTAATAAGTCAAATGTTCTAGAAGCCCTGGAAGGATAAAATGTGAATTAAAAATTCACATGGGGAGGAGAGAGACCTAGGATGAATAAAAGTGAATTAAAAATTCACATGGGAAAGAGGGTCAATGCCAAGAAAGGCAAATGAGAAGGTTGACTAAAAAGTGGTGCTAAAAGTGACTAATGACTTTGATTAAGATTGTGCAAATACTTGATTAAGATAATTAATGAGATATTAAAAAGCAAGTGGAAAATGTAGGAGGATGTGACATTAATCTTTGATTAAGAGGATGCACATCTTAATCATGAATTAATTAAATTAATCCAAATTAGAGAGAGATTGTGGAGGATGTGACAAGGAGAGAGAAAAAAAGAATTTTAAATTGATTTTAATTCAAAAAAGTTAAAATGACAAAATTAAATAAATTGATGTATTTATTTAATTTAGAGAGGAAAAAGGTACAAGACAAAATGTTTAATTGTTAAATTAAATACTTTAAGAACTTTAGGCGGGAAGTGTAATATTAATTAAATAAATTAATATTGACGGAATTGATGAATAAGGAGGTAAATTTGATCATATGGGAGTGATCAAATTTGGATGTCTATATTTTGCCCCTCTTCAAAATATTGTTAGAATAATAGTGTTTCAAAGAAAAATAAAATGCCGGTGATGAATAAAGTGGTAGGGCTTGATGCCCCAGCATAAAAGAGGTTGAATGAGCTGCTTAAGCGGAGGAAAAAAAAGAGGGATGTTCTAGTGACTACCTCGAAGGGATGGAGGGAAAATGATAGGGTATGCCCCCTTGATAGGGCGGTTGGGGAAGAAAAAGGGGCCCTAGATGACTTCTCGATAGAAAGAAACAGAAGACACCATTGGATAGAGCTCGAAAAACTAAGCAACTTTGACTTTTGAATGGAGTCAATTGGACGCACGGTTTGCAAATGGTGGCCCCGGGAAAGAAGGGGATTAGTTGGGGGAAAAAAAAAGTTAAATAAAAGGTAAAAAATACCTTTTATTTGAAAAGGAGGGGAAAAGAAAGATTAAAAGGTAATTTGAAGAATTACCTTGTCTCATTGTTATTGTAGCAGTTGAGAGAAGAGAAGAGGAGAGGAAGAGGAGAAGGAGCAACGATGTCACAGGATTACAATTCGGAGATCATTCACCGGGCAGATGAGGTACGGAGATGCCAGACGCACTTCATGGTGCCTCACTAGGTGAGTAATAAAAGCCCTCTTATGTATTTTAAACATTTATCATGTTTTAGAATAGTTAAATAAAAATGTAAAACGTGGGTTTTATTGGCGGGGTAAAATAAAAAAAATGGGTTTTTTGTTTTTTGTTTTGGCAAGAAAAGGGATAAAAATAGGGCATTTAGAGGGGGTTGGGTAGGGTGGCTAGGGGGAAAATTCACCCTAGACTGGGGCAGGTCTACCACACAATGGGGCGTATCTGCCCCGGCTTGGGGCAGAGTCGCCCTGGCGGCGGGGTGTATCTGCCCCAACTGGGGGCGGAGTCGCCCTGGCCGGGGGGTGCATCAGCTTCGGCTAGGGGTGGAGTCGCCTCGATTAGGAGCGGCCCACCCTGGCTGTGGGGCGCAACTGCCCCAACTCGGGGCGGCCCCGCCTCGGCCTTGGGGCGCAATCTCCCCGACATGGGGTAGAGTCACCCTGGCCTAGGGCGGGTTCGCCCTGACCCAGTGCGGGCTCACCCCGGCACGAGGCGGAGGCGCCCTGACCTAGGGTGGGTTCGCCCCAACATGGGGGCACAACCATTTGAGCCAAAAAGACAAGGTTTCCCTAATGAGGGAAAAATAGGGATAAAAAGAGGGAGAGAAAAATGCAAAGAAAAGAGGGAAGCAAGAGATGTCCCGGGGCCAGGAATATGATGTACTGATAATCAGGTAATATGGATGCAGGGTTCTGTACGGTTACATAAATATGAGTGACGGTCGGAGGTATTGACAGCGACCGTAGCGGCCATGACTAACGTCGATCACGCAGCCTTAGATCATGCAGATTTATTGCACTTTCTACAGGTGTCAGTGATTAGGGCACATCGAGCAATATTGACAGCCTTGATAGAGAGATGGAGCTCAGAGGCATCAAAATTTCATTTGCCAACAGGGGAGATGATGGTGACACTAGAGGATGTATGGCACATCTTGAAGCTGCCAATAGCGGGGATATTGGTTAGTGATGTGGTATCGAGAGGGGCCAAGTTAGATCACACTATAGCAGTGTTATTTGGTCGTGAGGATCTACCCCTACAGGGTCAACAGTTGGATCTAGATAGATGTTTGACAGTGGGGGTACCACCCCTACCATTATTTTTATGTGGTTTGATTAGTGGGATACTGTTACTGGATTGTAGCAAATAGTTCTGTAGTCTTCGGTTCATGGAGGTGATTCGACATATTGTCGAGTGGCGCGAGGGACAGATCTCGTGGGGTACCTGTGTCTTAGCACAGTTGTACAGGGATATGCATGTTATTTGCTACCTAAACGCAGTGAGTTTGACACACACAACCCTTCTACAGGTGTGGGCATGGGAGCATATTATGGTGACTAGACCTGTAATGGTTAGGGAGGGAGATGAGGATAATAGGGAGCCAATGGCCTGGGGGTATGGAGAGGCGAGGGGCTGAATTTTTTGATATGAGATGTCGGGAGATATGGAGGGATGGAGGAGGGTGATAGATGATTTGTAGGAGAGAGAAATATTATGGTGGCCATATATGTATCGACACTTTAGGCACTAGTAGAATTTGGCAAATAAATGACTGCGTGACTAAAAGTTTTAGTCACGTGACTAAAATTTTTAGTCATGTGACTAAACCTAGTAGAATTTGGCAAATAAATGACTAATTTGATCATCATATGTGACTAATTTTGTCATTGGGTAAAATCACAACTAAATAATTGGTTAGAAAGATAAAAATGACTAAATAAATGACTATTACTCCTCTATTCTTTTTTCTTTAAAATTTAATCATAATCCATAAAGCTTAAGCCCCCCTCATGGAACCTCTACCTAAGCGGGCCATTTGGCCACCTAGGTTGCTTGGTGCACCAAAAATACCTATTGTGTGGAAGGCATTGCCTCTTGATGCAGTCTTAAGGCCTTCACATATTTTATAAAAAAATTTAATATTTGCATTCTTTAACTTTTATTACTCATTATGTTAATGAATCATTAATGTTTTTAACTATGACTTGAAGCCAGTTTGATTTCCCTATTGTGTTAGCATGTCAAATGTATCAAAGAGAAATTGTGGTCAATTTCACTAATAAAATATGATTTAAACAATCCAATTGCATTTTGAGGGCTATCATGCAGACACTTTCATTTCAAAAGGTCAAGTAATTATTTCTAGAAGCAATTAGATTCAATTTACATGGATTGTAGAAATCTAATGTCTGTAAAAGTAATTATTTATAGAAGTAGTGCCTTAAAAACGTAAGGTCAAATAGTTATTTCTAAAAGCAATTAGATTCAATTTACATGGATTGTAGAAATGTAATGGTTGAGTCTACTGAAAACGAAGATTTTTCCCTTTAATTTTTTTTTTCCCTAAAAATGAAGATTGATTCACTTTTATCTTCGCTTGCTAATATACTCAACCATCTTAATAATGCGAAATAGAAATAACAATGATCGCTTTTGGTATGCAAATTTTTTCTCTTTCAGGTTTTATATTGTTAAATTATTATTTTTAAATAAAATTATTTTATAATCTATGAAATCAATTGTGTGTTGATCATTTTTATAGATGTTATCTTTTTATACAAGTTTGAACTCTAGTAATTTTAGGAGCACGTCGTGCTTATCTTAATTTTCACAACCTATAGTAAAATGACAATGTAGATAGATGAATTTTTTCCCCTAAAAATTAAAAATTAAGATTAATTTTTGCATGCCTTCCACACAATAGTTTTTTTTGGTGCGTTTTAGCAATAGGTATTTTTGGTGCCTTGTTCGGGTCGTGTATGCATTTGGAAAGAATTTTAAACAATTGATTTTTGGTGTAAAACATTATGATTGCATGGTGGAGGGAAGGTTGGAAGTTTAATCAAGAATTCAAAAAGATCTGTTTGCCGATTTGTATAAAAAAGGAAGAGACTGAAGTCCAGCCGAAGCCCTCTTTGGTTGTTTCTTAGGGTATTTGAAGGAAAATAGAGGATTTACTTTTTCCCTTCTCTTGTGGATTTGTATTTGAAAGGAAGTTCAATTGATCAATTGTTTTTCTTTCTAAATGGGTTGTTAGGGTGTATTTCTAAGGGTGAAAATTGGGCATGACGAAACAGGTCTTGGAAGCGAGTCAGCCTATTGATCTAGAGAAGCACCCTTCCAGGATCGTTCCTACACTTCAGTAAGTTTAATGCTTATGTTTTTAGTATATTTTTTATTTCTTCACTCACTTTTTTAGATTAGGGCTCCACACTGAGGCTGTTGGAAGCCCAATTGCAAGGAAAATATGCTTATCTTGCTATACTTGTTGCCAGTGGTATGGCCCTTGTGACATATCTTCATCTAGCTCCAAAGCCGTGCAACTCGCGTTAATTTTATAATTAGCTCTGACAATGTCAAGGAAACTAGAATTTTATTGTTATAATTGTGGCTAGGGGTACAAATCTTTCTCCAAGCCTAGCATTGAGCTTCAAGGTTGCCTAGCCTTACCCTATGTTCTGAATTAGTTCTTATAATATCCAGCTTTAAAGCTTTCATGCTTGACCCTAAGTTTTGAATTAGCTCTGATAATATCTAGTGTTGAAGTTGCATTGGATTACCCGAAATTTTGAATTAGCTTTGATAATGTTGAGAAAACAATGCTTTCCTCGTCACAATTGTTTATGTTGGTAGGAACCTTGGCACAAACTTTATACCGAGCTTATAAGCTTCCTAGGAATGCCCTAAGTTTTTAAATT
>VDFB02383084.1:0-24722 GCA_007258455.2 Sequoia sempervirens | reverse complement strand
TCATGCTGCACACAGGTTTTGTGGATGAAGCAAACTCTGAAAAACATTGGATTGATATGTGATGAGCCTATTAGTATTTTATGTGACAACAAAATTTCTATAAAAATTTCAAAGAATCCGATGATGCATTCAAGAAAAAAACACATATCTATTAGATATCATTTCCTAAGAGAGAAGGTGTTGGAGAATGAAGTCAAGCTAGAGTATGTGTCAACGAAGGAAAAAATTGCTGATATATTTACTAAGGCCCTTCTAAAGGATATTTTTGAGTATCTTAGGGACAGATTGAGGTTCATTGGCCCTCCAAAATTGGTGCACATGGAGATGCATCAATCCATAGAATTCACAAATTCTCCATTTATCTAGATTGATGAATGGATCTACTTCATAGGAGAGTAGAAATTTTTTCCATTTCTTTAGTATGAGTTGAATGGGTGTACTCCTAAGAGGGAGTAATTAGATATTTTGATATTTTTCATTGATGTCAAAGGGGGAGATAAATTCATGTGAAAAATAGTATAAGAAAGGAGAGAGAGTCATGAAGAAGAAGAGAGTTGTCTTTGATGGTTTTTCACATCACGTGTTTCCATCAATGACAACATGGGAGATTGTTGCAAGTATGAGCAAGTTTGGTGGTGTTGTGACTAATGTTTTCATTGATGTCAACATAGTTCAGTATGTTGCAGACTGTCCATGTATAGTTGAGATGTTGTTGAGATGTTGTGAGTACATGGAGCTATCCTTATAATGTTGCAAATGTGTTGAAATGATGAGTTTCCAAGTGCCTTGAGAAAATTAATAAAGAGTGAAATCAAAGTTATGTATGGGTTCAAAATGTGCTCTAGTATGTGCTCCACATTTATTCTATGTTGATCCTATGCTTGTGTGGATCTAAAGGGTTTTTTTTATGATTTTATGTTGATATCTACCAATTTTTAGCTTCTGGTTTGATGGAGTGTGAAAGTTGTGTTCACCGGTGTGTGAACTACTTTGGAAAAATTGGTTATCTATGGACTGGGAGAAATGTTTATGCTCCATAGTCCTTCACTGTTTTGTTTCAGTTCTTGCGGATCTAGAATATGTCTTGTAATGGTGTTCTTTGGGTTTTGGCAAAGATGTTTATGGTTTGGTGATCCAAAAGTTTAGTTTCAAAGTTATTGTATGTGTTTGCATAATCTGGATGGACTAATGGAAGGATTTTTGTGTTCAAAGGTTATTACACTTTCTATGGATGTATATGAAGGAACCTAAGTAGTGTTCTCATGTATAATGAAGTGTGTTGCACAATTCAAATGTATCTTATTGTTGGGATGCATGTACTTCAATGTTCATTTGTGTTTTCATTAGGTTTGGATGACTTGGTGTTTACACTTCATATGAAGAATTAAAACTTAATTAAGGAAGCAAGAGGCTGATCCAAGACATTTCTTTTGGTCTTGGCTAAGTATTTAATTGGTCCACTCTCATTCCTTTTGATTGTGGGAATGTTGAGCTTTGAATTTATGAAATAAAGAGTATGTGGCTGGCCTTGGAGAAATTTTCTAAGGTTGAAGATGGTATACATGCAAGCTAAGATGAGAAGGTTAGATGATAAAAAGTAACGAAGTAAGCCATAAGTGAAGAGCAGAGTTGTGCGAAAGTGAGTTGAGGCAGCAACACTTCATTGTGTTAGATTCCTAAAAGAAATGAGTTTCAGAAGGTTTTTGCAATCTTCTAACTAGGGCTACAAATGTGCATAAATTGTTGTGGTGGATCTTTCTATTATCTTCTGTATTTGTAGGTAGTGATCCTCCTTGTTGGATAGTGATTCTTTTCTATAGGAAGTGACACTTTGTATTCGGATAGTGAGTCCCTTTTAGGAAATGATCCCTTGGTAGTGAGCCTCTTTGTATTCAGTTGTGCAATTACTTTATATTATGAGTTAATCCTCACCGTGGTTTTTTCCCTCAATGGTTTTTCCATGTAAAATCTAGTGTTCATTATGCTGATTTTTCTTTTTGTTATCTTCAGTTCATGTTCATACTTAATAACAAAATAGTGTGGTTGTGAATTTGATAAGTGGTCAAGTTTTGAGTTTAAAATTGGTGACAACTAATTCACCCCCCCCACTCAGTTGTCCTACACCTTTTAACTAAAAGGATCACTTTGGGTTCTCCTCCTCCTTCTATTTGAGAAAAGGGTGAATGTAGCAAGAAGCAAATGCTTTACAAATTCATAGATTTTCAATTTTTGCAAAATCTCACAAGTATTGAACAAAAGTTGGAATCACTTGTTAACAGAGGATGGATTGCCATGCCTCCCCCCACAAAAATCAAGAATCCCAAAAATGACAAATATTGAGCATATCATTGAACTCTCGGGCATCTCACCGATGAGTGTCACACTTTAAAACATATACCTAGAAAACTTAACTAGTTAGAAATAAATCTATAAACCATTCTCCAACCCCTCCTCATGTAGTAGTTGTAGAACATTCTCTTCTCACTATTACATGACCTTTCCCATCACCTACCTCAACTCATTCTTTCCTTGCATTTAGTGGGGGAAATATGCTCCTAGCCTTGTCCTAGTAATGCATTTTTGTTGTCCCTTAGCTTTGTTATTCACCTTCCACTTATACCAACTAAGATTGGGAGGTGGATGAATTGCTTGACAATTGACTCGCATTTTCCTTACTAGTCTTTTGAACATTCTTTTTCTTTTTATTTTGTGTATTTGTATGTGCATAATGTGATCCAACATGATGTTCTATTTGATGTTCTCCTTCTCTTTGTGACATTCCTCTATTTTTACCTTCATTCTTCTCTATGTCGTACATCACTTTCTCCTTTTTCTTTATCATTTTCTTGTGTTTTACTTTTGGGGATGATGCAAGGCATTGAGACATTCATGTCTCTTTCATGTTGACCCAAAAGGCTTTTTTCTTTTCCTTTTCCTTTTCTTTTTTTCTTTTTCTTGTGTTTTCCTTTTGGGGATGATGCAAGGCAATGATACATTATGTTCTATGTTGATCCAAAAGGCTTTTCCTTTTGTCTTTTTGTCATGTTTTCCTTTTAGGGATGACACAGAAATTCATGTCTCTTTCATGTTGACCCAAAAGGCCTTTATCTTTTCATTTTCTTTTTGTCTTTTTCTTGTGTTTTCCTTTTGCGGATGACACAAGGCATTGAGACATTTCATGTCTCTCTTTTTGTTAACCCAAAAGCTTTTCCATTTTATTTCACCTTTTTGTTTTTATTGTTGTCTTTCCTTTTACTTTTGGGGATGATGCAAAGAATCGAGACACCCTATGTATCTTCCATGTTGAGGCAAAATTATCTTTCTTT
The DNA here is from genome assembly GCA_007258455.2 of Sequoia sempervirens. Classification (NCBI taxonomy): domain Eukaryota; kingdom Viridiplantae; phylum Streptophyta; class Pinopsida; order Cupressales; family Cupressaceae; genus Sequoia; species Sequoia sempervirens. Next base: position 21,396 of record VDFB02383084.1, on the reverse strand, counting down.
TTCTTTGTTTTCACTCTCCTTATGTCATTCTTCTAGTTATATGTACTTGGGGGATGATGATAGTTATGAGCTCTTTCAACAACATTGCAACAACAAACATATTGACCCTAAATCCATAGATCCATTATGTGTTTGGTGTTTTCCTTTCGGGGATGACCCCTCTTTCTTTGACTTTTACATGACGTAGCCTTACTCAGAAACATATTACTTGGCATAAGGGCTTTCCAAGTTGGCTCTCATCTCTTCTTTCTTTCTTGTTGCATTTTTCATTTGATACTTTAAAGTAATTTCTCATGGTACGGTGTGTAGAAATTTCTTTAAAGTGGGGGCATACATTGGCATTATTCTTTTTCATTTTCCTTTTTCTTGGTTCTTAGTGAAGCCTTCTTACTTCGTACAATGAGTTTGTCACTTTTTGGATGACATTGGGTGTGATTTCCTTCATAAGTGTGATCTATATTAGCATATTACATTCCTCTTAGTGGCTTGATGTGACACACTACATCCCCTAAGTTGTGAATCTTCTATTCTTTGATTGGTCCTCTCTTGGAGACATTAGACGCAATGTTCCCTAACATAAGACCTTGCATGAACTAAGCAGGACTCCTTTGAACATATTTTGCATGTTGCATTTTGCATTTTTTATATGGCCACCTTGCATAAGAAAGTTTGGATGCATGTGGTTCCATTGCATTTGTTCATGAGTACTAAGCATATGAAGTTTTATTTGTCTCATGAAGCTCAAAATGCCATTTTATTTTGTGGTGCCTTATTAAAGTTATCATGAGGTATAACTTTGGTATGGTTGAGTAAGAAGCCCATTCCAAGGAATGACTTACTCCATAGCCACCTAGGTGTGTGTGAGTGCCTACCAACCATGAATGTATGTTTCTAACCTTTTAGGCCTTCTCACCCTGTAGACAACAATGAGTTATGTCACCTTAGAGTGAGTATACATTTCTTTTTCTAGAAAAGAAACCTAGGTTTGATCCACAACAGGATGAAAAAATTATTGAAGCTTGATCCAATTCTTTCTCTCTTTTCTTCTCTCTTTCACTCTTTCATCATCATTTTCATGTGTGTTCCTTTGTGCTTGTGTTCAGTTTTCGATAGTATCTTAATCTTAGAGGATTGATCATCCCTCTTGATCATTGTTGTGTCATCTTGGTAGCATTAGCTCATTGGAACCCCTCTTGATTATGTGTGGATCTACTTTAGTGTGATTTTGAAGCAAGTTCATCCTCTCACTAAAGTAGGGGCTAAATGTGGACACAGAAAAAGTAACCCTTCTACTTGTTCTTCCTATTTAGGATCTACTTTTGATTTTGGCTTGATTTTTCCTTGATTTAATATTATAATGTGGTCAACACATTCACATTAGGTCTTTGACCCTTGTGAGTCATTAAGAACTTTATGGTGTTTTGTAAAAGTGTTGTGAAGTGTCGCAACCCACTTTCAAAACCTTTCTAGGATGTTATTATTATAATTCATCTAAATAACCCCCTTTTTATCACTTACCAAGCCTTATTTCAAAGTGTTGTAAACTATTACAGAAAACTTTCACACTTTTCTAGGATTGCCATCAATTATTTGACTCTTTCTTATGTTTAAATGGCCCCTTAATGCACTTACAAGCCCTACTTAAGCGTGTTTCAGAGAATAATCCCATTAAACATCATTAAATACACTTTAATTCCTAACACCCATTAAAATTTACCTAGTGGGACAAAGTCATGACCTTGGGTGACCTAGCCCTACTTGGCACAAAAATCAAAATTATTTCAAAATTCTAGCAGGATATTATTTTCTAAACCTTGAGGTCACTCTATGATGTGGTATATTTGAGAAATTTTGTAAAATTTTGTAGAAATAAATTGTTTTCCTCTCATTTTCACCCCCAAGACATTAATACATTCATTGACTCATTGAATCATTCACTTAATCATTCTCAAGCATTCTAGGCATTATGAAGCATACATTCATTGGAGCATCTACTTGCATATCTTTAGATTTCCACATCAAGGGTTTGGTGAGTTGTAGTAATTCATCTTGTTAATTCACCATTCTCTTTCAAATTCATTTCATTTTCAAGGGTTTGATTACCAAATTGGACCAAGGAAAACCACTATTCACTAACCCTTAACCCTTTTTCCCATCTTCGCATTTGTGTTTTGCAGGTCTTGTATGCAAATTTTTCAAAGAGCAAGGTGTTAAAAGGTTTCATCAATCCATAAAATTCATTCAATGTAAACAAATCCCTGAAAGAAGCTTGGAGATCATTTATAGACTTAATTTTGTAGATTCGAATATAGACACATGTCTGGAACAAAAGTGTAGACCGAGAGCTACAGATTGCATCCTCAAAATTCTTGAAAGATGAAGGTGGTTCAAGTTTCCATTAGTGATGAACTAGTCCCACTACCAAGCCTAAAAAGTGATAACTATATTTCTGGACACCCTTTTGGCTAAAACTTGTTTTGATAGAATCTCTCTAAACTAGGACTAAGTCGCCCAATTTGGTGTAAGTGTACCAGTTGGCTTCAACAACAAAATATACAAGATTCCAGAGCATCTCTACATCACATTCTAGATTCTTGGTGCACCTCTCCAGTCTCATTCATTTTTGTTACAATTTGCTTGTATATTTAGTTCATTTTGCATCACATTGTGTTTTCAAATATCTTGCATTTCATTAGTTTTACATTAATAATCAATAAATTTTATTAGTTTATTGCATTTAGGAAATTATATTTAGGCATATTTCTTTCATATTAGCATTAGTCTTGAGTTGGGACATTGCACATTTTGGCCTACCTCTTTACTTTTAGGTGAAAAACCCTAAAAGTGTTAGAGAGCCTTGTGGTGCCAAAATATTTTTCCACACATAGTTCATCAGTAACATTTAATCTTAATGAATTTATAATATATTCAAAAGGTCACATAGTCAATGAAGGTCAACTTCTTTCAAACTTTTCAAAAATATCAACATTTTCATTCAACATATTGAATTTTCTCAATAATTCAATTCATCACAATTAATTTAAAATGCAATAAAAATTGGGTTATGATAGTTCTTAAACTCATCTTTATTTCTCCATAATTTTTCCATTTCCTTCTTAACCTCGGTAGGATAAACTTTCTTCACATATTCACTTCTCTTTACCAAATTAGATTGTCTTCTATTTTTAATTCTACAAACTTTTGAAATATTTTTTTATTTTTAATAGAAAAGTAGCATACAACATTTTTCTATCCAAAATAACTTCTATTCAATCTTGATCTGCACTGGTTAGCCTTATGTCCAAATGCATTTCATGTATAACAATATCCATTAAAATATTGAAACATTCTCGCTGTGATAAATCTATTCATTATCTGACTTTTGCACTCAATAATTCTATGTCCAGCTTTCTTGTATGCAAAACATTATCTAGAGAAGAATCCAACATTCTAATTCATTCTACTCCTACACTCTATTGTTTTATGTCCATATTTATTGCATGAAAAAAATACTATTAAAAGAAGGGTACCTTTGAGCATTTGGTTGTCTGATAGGAGGTCTTCCAGCATTGCTTCTTTGATTTCTGAATTGTCTTAGATATTGAATTGAATATTCTTATGATTGTCAACCTTGGTAGGTGTCTGTTTTTCCTTTAAAATTTGTCCTTCTTCAAGTCCCAAACCACTTTTTCTTTAGAGGGTGTTTATATTGCAAGTAATTCATAAAAAAATGTAGTACTAATTTTGAATTTATCCTCATGTATTATTTCCCTTTTCATATCAAATCTGATATTTTCCACTTCTTGTTCAAGATTAGAGCATTCCTTAGTCTTGTTTTGTACCATTGTATTCAAACATTCCCGAATCCTCTTCTTTTCTTCCATTTACACTTTTAGTCTGATGATCTCTTCATTTGCTTGCTTCAACTATATATTAACTTCCCCATGGGCATAGGGAAGTTCTTTGAACTTCTTGATTTGTTATCTCATTTTTTGATGTATTCATTTGTCTCTCCTAGACTTTCCTTCAAGCTTTTGTTCTTAGTTTCAACTCTATCAAGATCTTCAAGAGAAGCTTTCAGTTCTTCTTTTTCAAAAATGCATTCATCTTCTATATATTCAATTGCAAAAACTTCTTCTGGAGGAACATGACACTTCTTGGCTACCAAGTGTTCAAACTTCCAAGATCCTCCTCAAGCTATTAGGGTTTTTTTTGGGAAAATGTGTCTCAACCTTGCAATTATATAGTGATTTATTGTTGATAGGATGTATATATATTTCGTAGTTACACCAAAGGGGGAGAGTGGGATGCATGTGAACAATTTTTTGTTATCTTTTTTTAGGAAACTTCTAAAATGGCCAACATACATTACATAAATGATACATTGTAAATTTGGACCATTAATTATTAGGTTTTAGATCTAATGGTGGATATTTTTTCGGCATGTCTTTCCCTAGAATTTAATCCTATTTTATGAGGGCATTGTATTATGGCTATCGTAGAGAGAGATGGTGATGTATTTTAAGAGTTTGATAGCAATCATGTTGTCTCTTGATCTCTAATTGGTGATACTCCTGTGAAAAGCTTTCTTTGGAAGTATATTGTAATCTTTGTCATTTACTGAATAATATATTGGGTGGATTTTGGAGTGTGGGGGTTTTCTCTTAAAAGGGTTTATCCCACGTAAATCATTATGTTGTGGTATGCATGATATTTGTATTTATTTTTGTTTAAGTTTGTATAACTATTAAAGAGCTATAGAATTTTTGTATTATTCACCTCTCAAGATTAGTGTAGGAAGTTGTTCCACTACCTTAGCTTCCTTACAAGTGGTATCAGAGCTTGATCACCTTTGGTTTTAGTTGTGGGTTGTTGGGCTGTTTTGAACTAATCCAGATATGAGTGGGAGCTTGTGTAGAAGATACTTTGTGATCTTGTTGAAGGAATTTTTAGATGACAAGTTCATCAATGAGAATAGAGGTGGATAAATTTTTTGGAAATAATTTTGAAATGTGGAAGCTTAAGATGGAGGATTTGTTAATAGATCGAGATCTGTGGGATGTTTTTGATAATGTTTCAAGGCCTATAGATCCTACTTAAGTTGCTCAATATAATGTTATGGACCATAAAGCCAAGGGTCTAATCAAATTGTGCTTAGCATACTCTATTTTAATTAATGTCCATGAGTATACCTTTGCACATAATCTATGGAAGAAGCTTGGTGAGATGTATGAGGCCAAATATTTAGTGAACAATATTTTCTTGAGGAATAAGTTGTATTCCTTGAGAATGGAAGAGGGTGGATGAATCATAGATAACCTAGGAGAATTCAACATGCTGGTGGATTATTTGATATGAGTTGGTGTCAGAATGGATGAGGAGGAAAATTTTCATACCTTACTTTGTTCTATGCCTAATTTGTGAGATCCTCTTGTTATGGCTATTGGGAGTACTTCTATAATTTTGAGGACTAAAGATGTGGTGGGTTCTTTGATTTGTAAAGAAATGAGGAGGAAGCTATCCGTCACTACTAAGGAGGTCATAAATTTTTGTTTAAGACCTAACAAAAAGGGAAATAAGAATGAGAAGCATGAAAAATCCAAGTCTAGGAGGAGATCTAAATCTCTTGGAAAGTCCAAAGTTATTTGTTGGAACTCCAGTAAGCCTGTAGATGTTTGTAAGGAATGCAAACAAGAAAAGAAGAATAAAAAGAAGAAATTTGATTCTTATTATGAATTCAAAAAGGAAGATGGTGACATATTCATTGCAACTTTAGAAACTCGTAAAAGTAATGATGTATGGCTAATTAACTCAGGTGCATCTTTCCATATGACCTTTTAATAAAGATTGGTTTTCTGAATATGAATAATTTGATGGAGGTAAGGTTTACTTGGGTGATGATTCTCATTTATGTATTGTTGGTTGTGGAAAATTTAAGATCAGATTTCTTGATGGTAGAATAAAAAGGATTAATGGTGTGTTTCATATCCTTGGATTAGCACAAAATCTATTATCTAAAAGCAAACTAATAGATGTGGGTGTGTAGGTAGTATTTATTGATGCATGATGAAAGATGGTTAGAGGTGCTATGGTGACTACTAAAGGTGTCACATATGGTACGTTGTATAAGCTTGATGCATGCACTATTGAGTACAATATTACTTCTATGAAAAACAAGTCTATGGAAGAAGTGAGGATTTCACCTTTAGTAGATGGTCATGGGATTTGGGTACCCAAGGGCTCTCTTCTTCTTAATAAGAGTTACCTACAAAGAAAACAATGTTATGGCACTAGAGACTTGGCCACATTGGAGAAAAGGGTCTAAGGACCTTAAAAAGAAAAACCTTGTTGAGGGTTTGTTTGATTGTAATAGTAAATTTGATTTATGTGAGCATTACATTTATGGAAAACAAAACTGCATTAAGTTTTACTCAAGTTCTCATAAATATTGTGGTATATTGGATCTTATTCATTCTAATGTGTTTGGTCTTGTAGATGTTCCTTCGATTGGTAAATCCACATATTATTTTTCATTTATTGATGATTACAGTAGGACGACATGGTTATATTTTCTAGAGAGTAAATATGATGTTTTTAGTCAATTTAAAGAACTTAAAGCAATGGTTGAGTTGTAGAATAGAAATAAAATAAAATGTTTGAGGAATGATAATGGCGGTGAATTTTTCTCTAATAATTTTGATAGATTTTGTAAAGATTGTGGTATTCATAAACAAAAGACAACTTTGTATTTTGCACAATAGAATGGAGTTCTAGAAAGAATGAACAGACCACTGATGGAGAAGGCTAGGAGTATGGTGAGTGGTACTAGCCTAGAGCAAATATTTTGGACTGAAGTTGTTTCCTCTACCTATTACCTAATTAAGAGGTCTCTTACATCAGCTCTTGTTGATAAGAAGCCTATAAAGTCATGGTCGGGTTGCAAGCCTTCATTAAGGCATCTTAGAGGTTTTGGTTGTGAGGAATATACACATGTGCCCAAGGAGAAGGGAACAAAGTTGGAGAACAAGGCTATGAAATGTATCTTCATCAAATATAGTTATGGTGTGAAAGAATACAAGCTTTGGGAACCTATTGCACAAAAGGTTATATATAGTAGAAGTGTTATTTTTAGAGAAACTAAGCCTTCTTTTGTTACATTGTAGCCAGAACAAAGTAAATAGGAATATGTGATTTAGTTTCCTTCTACACTTGAGAAAGTTGAATTGAGGCCCAAGGATAGACAAGAAGTTGAGGAGAGCTCATCTAGCTCTGTATCTTTAGAAGAGGAGGAAGAACCTCCAACTCAACTTCTTCATAGGTCTACAAGGAATAGACAACCACCTGAAAGGTATACACCTAATGATTGGAGATGTATTTTTTCTTTCAATACTAACATGGATGAACCAAAATCTATAGAAGAGGCATTAGGTATGAATGACATAGAATATTGGAAGATTTCTATTGATGAAGAAATGACATCTTTGAAAAATAATGATACATGGGATCTTGTACCATTTCCTCAAGGATGAAAACAAATTGGTTGTAATTGAGTGTTTAAAAAAAAATATTAGTTCATCTGGAGGTATTGCGAAGTACAAAGAAAGGTTGGTTGTGAAAGGTTACTCTCAAGTTGAGGGTGTTGATTATGGTGAGATATTCTCTCTTGTTGCAAAAATGGCATCCATTAGATTTTTCCTCACTATTTTTGTTGCTTATGGTTTAGAGGTTGAGAAAATGGATGTGAAAACTACTTTCCTTCATCATGACTTGGAGGAGGATATGTATATGACAGCCAAAGCACTACATGGTGAAAGGTAAAAGTAAATTGGTTTGCAAATTGAAGAAGTCTATGTATGGCTTAAAACAAAGTCCTAGGTTGTGATACCTAAAATTTTGTACATATGTGGTGAGTTTAGGATTTGAGCATTCTAAATCAGATCATTGTCTTTATTATAAAACTTATGGTGATCATTTCTTGTTTATTGCATTATATTTTGATGATATGTTATTTATTGGAAAACGAAAAGGTATGATTTCAGAACTAAAATCTTGGTGTAGCAAGACACATTCTTGGGATGTAAATTAAAAGAGATAGAGTAAATACAAAGCTATGGCTTGGCCAAAGTAAGTATGTCAATTCAATTTTATAGAGATTTAACATGTAGGATTATAGACCATTGTGTGTTCCCCTTTCTATTGGAACAAAGTTATCTATTTCAGATTGTCCAATATCTCCATAAAAGATGGAAGACATGAGCAGAGTGCCTTACCAAAGCGCAGTTGGAAGTTTGATGTATGTTATGGTTTGTACTAGACAATATTTTTCCCAAGCAATGGGAGTTCTTTCCATATATATGTATAATCCTGGTAGAATTCATTAGGATATAGTTAAAAGGGTCTTCAAATATTTGTGTGGTACTTCAGATTATTCCTTATGTTATCATAGTACTATGACTGAAGATGAAATTTCTCTTGATATCCATGGCTATGTGGATTCAGAATGGGAAAGTGATAATGATAGAAGATGATCTACCAGTGGTTCTGTGTTTACTTTTTTTAGTGGTGAGATTAGTTGGATGAGTGAGTGATAGGTTTTGGTTGCTTTGTCCACTACTAAAGCAAAGTATATGGCAGCTACTCATGCTTTTAAAGAATCCATTTGGCTTAAGAGACTGTGCTTAGATATTGGAATAAAACAAGGTGCAATGATAATCAGAGTGTGATATGTCTAGCCAAGAACCCAACATTTCATGCCAAGTCCAAGCACATTGATGTACAATATCATTTTGTTCGAGATATGGTCAAAGATGGCAGGGTGAAATTGGTTAAGGTAGAGACTTTGATGAATGTTGTTGATTCTTTAACTAAGCTTATTAGCATAAAGAAGTTTATATGGTGTTCAATGATTATGGGATTTTCGACCCCTAGCAATTAAGAGAAAATGTTTACTCCCTTATCTTGCTCTTCCAAGGTGTTTGAAAAGTAAATATTTGTTGAGAAATTTTTTCTCAACCTTTCAATTATGTAATGATTTATTGTTTAGGATGTATATATATTTCCTAGTTACACCGATAAGTGTATACAATGGTGGCAAGGGGGGAGAGTGGGATGCGTGTGAAATTTTTTTTGCTAACTCTTTTAGGAAAATTCTAAAATGGGTGACATACATTAGATAAATGATACATTGCAAATCTAGAATGTTAATTATTAGATTTTAGATCTAATTCTAGATATTCTATTGGCACATCTTGTAATAGAGTGTAATCCTATTTTATGAGGGTGCTATATTATGGTTGCAGTAGAGAGAGACGGTGATGTATTCTAAGAGTTTGATAGCAGTTGTGTTGTCTCTTGATCTCTGAGTGGTGATACTCCTGGGAGCAACTTTCTCTGCAAGTATATTGAAATCTTTGTGATTTATTGAATAATATATTTGGTATCTTTTGGAGTGTGGGGTTTTTCTCCTAAAAGGGTTTTCCCCACGCAAATCATTGTGTCATGGTATGCATGATATTTGTGTTTATTTCTATTTAAGTTTCTATAATTGTTAAATATCTATAAAATTTTTACATTATTCTCCTCTCAAGATTAGTGTAGGAAGTTGTTTCGCTACCTTAGCTTCCTTACACTTTTCTTCAAGTAACCTTACTTTGATACCAATTTTTGAACATTTAAAATATTGTGAGGGGGGTGATCAGTATTCTATAGAAATTTGAACATAGCAAGTAGAATCACCAAAACATATTAACTATAACAAGAAATGAAAGCATGAATCATCCACAAATTCAAAAAAACATGAACACTAGGATTTTTACATGGAAATCCCAAAGTGGGAAAATCCAAGGTGAGGTTTAGCTCATAATATATTATATCTGAATATAGTATATTACAAGGGCTCACTATTAGGAAACACTTTCCTTAAAAAAGGCTCACAGCTAGAGTTAAGTACAATAAAAAAATGATGGCTCATTACCAAGAAATGAATTGATACAAAGTGCACCTTTCTTGTGTTGTATTTCAGTTCCCTTAAATCTCAAAATATGAAGCACTGCTATGCTTAACATTCACACAACAACTCTACTATGAATATGAACTTCTACCACTAAATTCACATGTTCGCATCATATAACACCACTTACCTCTGATGTCATTAAGCTCACACATTCACTTCACTCTCATGATTCTTACCACCTACAATTCCAAAATATCTCATGTATATATACAAATACATTTGCACACACCAATTAGGTTGGCCTAATTAGATGTAAACAAAAAAATTCAAAATAGCTCTTGTCAGCACCATACAAGTTTTAAAATCATCTTTTCGCTCAAACAACCCATGTACTACTCATTTTAAGTTTGCACATGGATCTAAAATAGATCCAACTAACATCCGTAAAGTATAGTTAATATTCTCATCACATATCATGCATTAGTCAGCCAAGAATAAGACCTAATCACAAAAAGCTCCAATCATATACGCACTTCTCAAAATAAACATCTTCCAGATTTGATATTCCATCAGTTTCTCTTTACATCAACATCAAAGAGACTACCTTTAGAACTGTAGCATCAAAACAACCTTCTCAAAAAAAAGTGAAATCTCCCATGTTGGTATACTAAACAGAGAGATGATTGTAATATACAAAGGGTAAAAGCACAAAGCTGTTTCATGCTTTATAAAGGAAACAACCAACACTTATCCAACTTTTAAACTTGAATCACTAAAAAGTGTCATATATGTTTTGAATTTTGAAATGATGTAAACTAGTAAAATATGTATTTTTAATATATTTTATGTTCGTATTTTTTTTATTTTTTTATTTTTTTTTAACGAGGGGAATCAGGTGCAGCACGAACCCCCATATAACCCCCACTACCGGTAAACTTTTTATCGTGACCGGCAGTGCTGGCGGGACACACCAAACGGTACCACGGGAGCGCCGGAGAGTCGAACCCATGGTGGGCGCCCTGCTACAAGGAACACCTTAACCAACTGAGCTGGGCCGGCGCCCCTTATTTTATGTTTGTATTTTGAAAAATAAAATAAAAAATTATTTTAAATAGTTTTTAATAAATTAAAACTATAATTTAGTTGCTAATAAAAAGCTGAAAAATGAAGTTGCATGAGACGTCAAACTTTTTATAGTTATTTTTTTTCCAAATTTTTTGTGTATTTATAACCTGGAAGTTTTAGTGCATGGATATAGTTTTTTCCAATTTTGCAAAATACATATTTGTAAATAAATATTAAAATGTGTGTGAATCAAAAAATAACTGTTTTCATCGGACGTCAACCTTCATATTAAATATTTATCTAAAGTGGAAAAAAAATATACCATCTTAAAATAGATTCTTTCATCTCATGCATCATAGTTTTTTCATTTTTTTAAAATAAGGTTTAGTATTTTTCCTTGCCATTGTAATCAACCTAATATTTTATGAGGATAACGTACTTTTAGTAAAAATAAAAAATAAAATATAAATAATAATTAAACTACTAAAATAAATATATTTTTAAAAACTACACTTATGGATCTACAAAAGGGTATTTTTATATATTTTTCAAAATGTTATTTACATTAGTAGGATTTATTGAAACTTGAAGTTTTTCAAATAATTTTATTTTTTTGGTAAATTGGACTTAAAATAGTGCTCGATATATTTTTAGCCAACAATTTTAGTTGAGAATGTTGTGGAAGTATCTAACTTAGCTAGGATGAATCTTACTAGATCGTATGTTTGACAAAAAATGATTTTTAGTTAGAAATACTTAAATTAAGCTATGCTGATAAGTTGGCTAAAAGTGTGACACAAATTTGTGCTTTTACCCCAAAGTTACACTCTATCATTGATAACTCCCAGTACTCTTCACCAAAATTCTTGAGATCTTGAATATAGTTGTATGAATAAATAATAATGATATGATTAAGAGAGAAAAGTTACATATCTTCTTGTGATAAGTGCAGACCTAAAAACCAACGCACTAGACCACAATACCATCAGCAGAGAATACTTAGCCAAAATTTTGATATATCAACTTTCTGGTATAGTTAGTATAGTACAAATAACACCAAAAATGCTTCCCCAAAATGTTGACATCAATGATAACACTGGGTTAGCCAAATCAACCTATGTATGTACACCTCATGCTCATGTTGTCAAGCTATATCAATGATGACAAACCTCCAAACTTCCAACAATGAGTACAATATTGGGAAGAATGATAAAACTGATGTATACCATTAAATAGAATGCAATGCAAATTTAGGTCATCTATTGTTATTACAAAGACGACATTACAACATTTATTTTCTAAGTACAGAAAGAAAACACTATACAAGCTAAGATAAAATACTTTCTATGTTTGAAGAGAATGGAAACCTTCGAATGATCATAATAAAAATTACCCTTATAATCTTACAGGCATAACTAAAATTTGAGTTCAAAACCATAACCCTGACCTAACTAGGGTTGCATAGAGGTGAAATCCAATTATATTTTCAAAATGATCCAAATTTCTCCCAAAATAGATCAACCACCAAGCCATAAACACTCAGACACCTTGGGCACACTCCAGAATGATGACTTCATGAGTGCAAGTATGAAGATCCCATAAATTCTATAATGAAAACTTGAACAAATATACCCTGAAAGGAGAATTTGGGCCTTGCAAAACATCAAGGAGTAATGACACCATCCAATAATGAATGCAATATTGAAATGACATGAAAAATTGATCAAGAATGGATCAAATGTGATCAGGTAGCTAAGAATATCACTAAGCAATCACTTCCATCCCTTTCCCATGAACTGGCATAGTAGACCATTATAGTTCAAATACTAGCCACTAGATTAAGCATGGAAACTTGAGATGCAAGTGCTAATGAAACTTTAAAACATAATCATTGATCACCAAGAGATTCATGATCAAGAACCATTGTGTTACCTTATTATATCACAAAATCCTCCAAGTGAATGACACAACAAATCACGATGGCCTACACCCATGAGATGCAATAATAATCTAACACCTATTGTTGAGGAAATGTTTCACACTATCATTCCATCACACTTTGAACCTAGATCCACCATCATACCCTCATTGCATATCGCATTTAGGCCTTTGGCACCTTAATACATAAACATGATGTACAAGAATTGTGTGATAACTACCTAATTATGATCCCTAAATATGGATCACTGGAGCTCTCATCACATTTCACAAGACTACCATGATTAGCATAAACACAATTCCATTCACAATAGTGATTTGAATGATATGCACAATGACCATAAGATCTTCATTTCTCATTGCCCTAAATGTTAATCATTGCCCATCGCACAAAGGCGACTATCATCCTAGAAGAAAAATGTGATGCATGAAAACCCTTGTGATATACTGACACTTGGAAGAGAATATTTTTGCCCCTGATCCTCTCTTCTCTCCATATCACACATCATGTGAAGCAACATAGAAACAGGAGTTGAATTTGTGATATGAAGAAGTACTACAATGCAACAACTTAAAGGAAGCAATTTTGCATGTGCTACATAAGTTGTCCTTAAAAGAGGTCCACACCTAGGAAATTTGAATGAAATTTTTTTTACCAAAAGCCAAATACTAAGGATAAACATTGTCAATAAAATGAAATGTTCTAAAACATTGTTGGTAGTTGAAGAGGTTTAAAAATTGACCAAAAGACTGACAAACCTTAGAATTAGTCAAATTTTATGAAGGTACATGGATACAATCAGTAAAATGGACCAAGAGTTTGGTACATAAATGATAATCTAGGCACAAGGTTATAACTTAAATGATTGGGAACCAGCCATAAGAGTTCAATAGACAAAATGAGAAAAACTACACACACAAACTAGGGAACTAGGGTTTTACACATGACGATTTTAGGAAGCCCTATCTTACAAATTGAGAACCCTAAATGGAAAAAATTAAGAAATTTGAAAACCCAAAAGATCTCAAACTTTAAAAATATCCATGGAATTTGCAAGTTGCACCATATTCCTTAATTAATTTCAAAATTTTCCCCCAAATCCAATTTTTTCCATAACAACAAATAAAAAATTCAAATAAACCCTATCATATAGTTTTGAAATATCAAGTTTAAGAACCATACTCAGGTTCTTGGAATGGTCCATGGAATGAAAAAACTCATGAGAAACAATAGTTGTATCTGTAATTTTTCTTCTTGACACAAAACATTTTTGACTGCATGAAATCATTTGACCTAGTAAGGTCTTCAGCCTATTAACAATTAACTTAGAAAATATTTTGCAAAATATAATGCAAAGGCTAATTGCATGGTAATAATACATTGAAAGAGCATCTTCTTTCTTCGAAAAAAGAACAATATAGGTTGAATTAAGATGATGAAGAAGCCTTATAGCTCGAAAAAAATCTATGCCAACAAGTAAGATATGTTTAGAGATGATTTCCAAAATATCATAAAAAAAAGGTTGGAGGAAAACCATCTAGGCTAGGGGGTTTAAGAGAATGAAAAGAGAAAACAATAGCATTAACCTTCTACAACCACACCATCTTTTGCAAAACCTTTAAGTCCTCCTCAAAGACCACCCTTGAAATAACCTCTAGAAGGGAATCCCAATCATCAGAAGGGAGAGCCTAATATCTTACCATTTTAAAGTAAGAGATTGCCTAAACTTATAGGTACTCATCCTTAGCAAATATCTAGTGTCATTGACAAGAGAGCATATCTTGTTCCTTCTATGTTTTAGGGTATATTGGTGAAAAAACTTGTGTTCCTATCTCCTTCTTGTAGTTCCATTCCATACTAGATTTTTGTTTCCAAAAAAGCTCCTCTTTCCTCATTATAAGAAACCATTCATTCATTAATTCTTTTCTTTGATAGAGTTCTCCTTGTCAATCTCCTCCAATTCCATTATATCTTTCATAAATTTTAGGTTCAAAAGGATATTTTTATTTGTTCAAAATATATTTCCAAAAGTAATTATGTTCCAAACTTGTACATTATTTCCAATTCTTTCAAGTTTTGGGAAACATGAAACAATGGAGTACCTTGATAGGGAAATGTCCACCGAAGTTTAATTATATCCTTGAAATCTAGATGGAGACTCCACATGATCACATACATAAAGGGATAAGGACCAAGCTTATGTTGTTCCTCCTAGTTCAAAATAAGTGCACTGTAATCAAAGGTAGATCTTGGAAGAGCAGACAACTGTAGCTTAGTTAAAATATCCCAATCACTACAGCTCAACACTCTGTCCAACTTAACTTGTATGTGGTTATGTGCATGGAACTTGTTTGACCAAATAAATTTGGAGCCCAATAGCTTTGCATCCAAAAGACCTTGAGTGGAGATGAAATTCGCAAAATCTAGCATACTATTAGAGAAATCATCCACCCTACCAAGCTTCTCAAAGGGATAAAGGGGGTGTTAAAATCCCTAAAAAGTATCCATTTCTCATTTTTATTATTAGACAGAAGCACCGATAAAGAGTCCCACAAAAGGTTTCTAGTAGCGCTAGTATTAGGAGCATAAGCATTGAGAAGGTTCCAATTCAATCCAAATCGATGATCTTCAAAAACAATTTATAAGTAGTTTCATTATTGAAACCTTTGCAACCAGAATGTCTATCTAGATTCCAAAAGGGTAGCCAAGCCCCCAGAAGCACCATCTACATCACTTACATAATATTTCACCTTAGGCCATTGGACATATTTAATAATTTTATCAAAAGTATCCTTCTATATTTGAGTTTCATGAATTAAGAGAATATCAATTTTCAAATCTATTATAGATTGTGCTTTAGAATATGTTGCTTAAGTGGACTATTTAGTCCTCTAAAATTCCATAACAATATTTTGATTAGAGAGATTAAAGAGGACAGTAATAACATTATTCTAGCCAAAGGGGAGCCACCTTCCCAATTAATTCTTTGGTTTAGAAGCATTAGAGAGACCCTCAAGGGTCCTCTACTTTTCAAAGGCTATGTCTCTAGCCACCTCCCTCAATCAGACATCCTTTCTATTTGTTCTTCCTATTTTTGAGTCATTTCCCACATCCATTTTCTTCTTTTTCTCTTATTTTGCATTTACTTGATTCCAAGGATCTTCCATATCCAATTTAAGTAATGGTGAAGAAGGAGCTAGCTCTATGAAGCCCAAAATTGTAAGTGATTCTTGCATTTTCATTTGTAGAGCATCCTGGGGGATAGATGCCTCTTTAACAAGGGAAACACATAGATTCAAACCTTTATCTGAATGAGGACTTCTAGGGGAAAGAGGGGGAACCACATCAAGCACCATTGTTCCTATCTTAGGATCATCTTGAATCTTGAGTGGAGGAGAGGAAATAACATCTTTCGTACTAAATTTTTCTCAAGGAAACCCAATCCCTCCATTTTTCATCTTATTCAAAACAACTATACTAAGAAGTTTAGATGTCGGAGTAGTCTGATCCAAAATTGGAGACTTATTTTGAAGCTCACGGGAAGTAGGGGTAGCATACACAATTAGATACTTATCTTTTTGAGCATGCTAAGATTCTTACATATGTTGCTAAGATTCCCAAAGTTCCTAGAGATCTAACAAAACAACCTTGCATTCTTGTATTCCAAGACTTGAGACCAAGGACAAAATTTATATTTCAAGGTAATAGATGAAGGAAGGGCTCGATTTATAGTCACAAGAAAATACTAGCCTAGACTTCAGGGAAGTTACTTTATCCACCACTAGCAGACTACCAAAAGAATTAGCTATACCCTTAAACACCTTCCAGTTCCAAAACTCAAGAGGTAAACCGAGGAGTCTCACTAATGTCAGAGCAATAGAAGCTAAATTAGTTGACAAATCCAAACCCAACTTTCATTTGCACAAAGCCAAATAGTTCTAAAAGTTCTTATCATAGGCCTAAGGACCAATTGTCAAAACATGAATTAAATCTTCCCAATTACAAAAGCTAAAAGGGAAGAGACCATTCGACATAGCACTTACACAAATCTCACCTTTAAGGGTCCATACAAAGTCCATCTACATGTGTGCCTGGTTGATTTTAGGTCTAAAGGACAAAAAATTTCCTACCATGGACATTTGAAGATGTGCTACAGATTCATCCATAATCTTGTCCAAAATGACCACCTACAAACTATCCATAGTACAACTTGCTTTTGACTCAAAGGTGGAGAAAACATTCATTTTAGATACTATCCCTTTTCCCACCAATTTGTCTACATATGAAGCTTGATTCTCATTATCGAAAGGAGAACCACCCTGATGAGGGGGAACAACATTTCCACCATCCTGAAATAAACCATCCTGCCTTTTGGTTTTTGATCCCAAGGAGCCAGAAGCAAGAGTCGAAGTGCCCTCAATGACACCTAACAAATAGGACAAAGTCCTGGAAGGGGACAACAACTAGGGCCCCCCACCCAGGTTCACCATGGTGGAATAGATAGTGTAGAAACTTTAATATTCAAAAGCACGCGTGCTTGGAGCTCTCAACTATCAAATATGAAATTATGTGCATAAAGAAAAATAAACTAAAAAAATTGATATGTTAAATTAATATTAATTACCTATTTTTCCAAAAATATAGAATCTTTTAGAACATTAGTATCATCCTATTATGAATATTTATAATTTCAAATGGGAATAGATAGATCATATTTATAAAATATATCTATATAACCATCTAAATGTAGCATTGAAACTAGATTTTTAATTAGGGGGTGAGAAGCATTTTCCTCCCCTTCTTATTCTTGTGTCTATCTAATAGTGGCCATTTATGAAATGTCATTAAGGAAATTAATGGGAACATGCAATCATTTTAATTCTTCTTTTATAAATATGAACAAACTTTCTCTAATGTATAGAATATCAATTATAATTTAGTAGGGAGCAAAATGAAATACTATACCTATAAAAACATAAAGGTAGATATTACTTAGAATGTTATTTGTACATAAGAAGACAACGAGTTATCATTGTTGGAAGTGAAGTCCAACCATCATTGCCCTTTCGTTGTCCTCTTCACATGCCTCTTAACTTGCTTGAAGAGTTGAAGATAATTCATTTTTATTTTTCCTTTTGGGGATGTTGAAAACCATGTAACTAAGTTTGTTATTAATAAAAAAAAATAGAGTGGCCTGCTTTCTTTTGTGGATGTAGCCATTTAATGCTGAACCACATTAAATAATTGTGTCAATTTCTTGTCTCTATTTTTACAATTGTTATTGCTGTTCAGTTTTTACTTTCTTTGATGTTCTTGTTACGCGGTTAACTCAAAAATCATGGCTTTATAAGCTTTCATCTTTATCCCACATATTTTTACTTAATGAAACTCTATGATATAATCTTATGTATTTAAGAATAAATCAACAATGAATATTATTAAAAAAAAAACAGTTTTAAATGTTGTCTATTATTTAACTACTGTTATATCACAGGGAAGCTTCCAGTCTTGAATTCCTTGTTTATATTTAGTACATATTAATTACAAATAATAAAGGGCTTCAACGGTCAAAACATGAAATTAATCAAATTTTAACAATTTAAACTATAAATTTGAAAACCCAATTCCCTTGAGATCTTAATAAAATCTCCTAGGCCGGTGCTGTGGTTCAGGTGATTTTAGTTAGATTTAATAAACTTCATTACAAGATGTATGAGTAAATGTAAAAGGGTTTAACATGGAGATTAAAGAATGATAGCATTTAGAAGAAACATTACAAGATTGTATGATGAAGGAAGAAAGAGAAGATGGTTATAAGTGCGTTGGTAGAAAATACCAATCAAGAATAAGCATTGTTGGATTGAAAGCAGAGAAGAGAAGATAGATAAGTAAAAGAAGCATGTCGAAGGTTATCACTTACCCACTTGAGTTTGCTGAGATTGATGGCGTTGTTGTGAAGGATGCTTTCTGGACACTAGTTTCACCGCATACTGAATTTCAGAGGAAATACCTTCTTTTGTATATCACGGCAAAGCTTCCAGTATTGAACTCCTTGTTTATATTTATTACATATTAATTAGAAATAATGACAGCTTGAATTCCTTGTTTATATTTATTACATATTAATTAGAAATAATGAAGGGCTGCAACGGTCAAAATGTGAAATCAATCAATTTTAAACAATTTAAACTATACATTTAAAAACACAATTCCCTTGAGATCTTAATAAAATCTCCTAGGCCGGTGCTGTGGTTCAGGTAATTTTAGTTACATTTAGTAAATTTGATTACAAGATGTATGAATAAATCTAAAAGGGTTTAACGCGGAGATTACAAGAAACATTACAAGACTGTATGATGAAGGAAGAAAGAGGAGATGGATATAAGTGTGCTGGTAGAAAATACCAATTAAGAATAAGTATTGTTGGATTGAAGGCAGAGAAGAGAAGATAGATAAGTAAAAGAAGCATGTCGAAGGTTATCACTTACCCGCTAGAGTTTGCTGAGGTTGATGGCGTTGTGAAGGATGCTTTCTGGACACTAATTTCACGGCTGGCCGAATTTCAGAGGACACACGTTCATTTGTATGGGCAGATTGAACACGAGCTGGTGTGGGTTAATGTTAACCTGTTCAAATTGACACGTAACTGGCCAAGTGCAGAAGCACGTTGGTTACACCGTACTGTTACACTTCTTCAATCTTCCAAACCAGGAAAGACATATGTCATTCGCTTCAATGGTGGACTTCCAGGTGAGGTGACATACTATAACGGAATTCCTGAGGACGTCTATTTCCTTCAGGTATATGCTGGTGGGCCCTGCTCCATGAATTCCTTGCGGGATGAGCATCTCCGTGCTCAATCTTTTTATAGTTTACAGCTTGCTAAGCCTCCAGCTGCCAGATGAGAGGAGATTTGCCTTATTCTTCAAGACCACATTGCCGCCTCCACTTCTTGTCCCTTCTGTACTGCCATTTACAACTTTCTCTATAATGGGTCTACAAGAAGACGAGCTAATCATAATAATAGCTCCGGAATTCCTTCCACACAATTCTTGTTATTAAGTTTCGCTCTTCTTGCTATTAAGCGGGGCAGTCAAGCAGAAGGAAATGTTTCTTTACTGCAAGAAATCAATCTTTAGATTTCTGAAGTATTTATCCTCACAAGTCACAACAACTGTATAATCTGTCATTATTATCTGTGCTGAGGTATTTAGTATTTACATTTCTTGAAATTAGTTATACTGCCAAATAGCCCATAGATTGATTTAGGACTGCTTAAATAAGAAGTGTTAACCAAAGGGAATTCTACGATGGGATGTGCTTCTCTTCTAATTTGTCTACTCTCAAAAGCTGTAAATTAGGCATTCTTTTGACCTAAACTGAGTTTTGCCACCGTCAGATATTTGTCTGTCCTTAAATCTTGGATTTACTGTTATCTGGATTATAAAATTTATGGCATTTTTGTAAAGACAGAACCTATTCTTTAAATGTTGAAAAAGACTATCAAACTTTTATTATCTATTATTGTAATAGAAAATGTTTAAACACCATCCATAATTGCGTGGTATGTAATTTATGTTATTGAATACGTTTTGTTTTTTTGGGATCGTCTATATCATAATGCTATTATGAGCATGTTTTAATATCAAATTTTAAACTGACTTGTTTAGATGTTCATCTGAAATTACACTATCATTTTCAATGAGACCCATCAATTAGTATGAATTCAAACGAAGTCTAAACAAATTAAAACTTAAATTGTACTGTTTATACTAAAACTCTTTAAAAAATGTCTCTACAAAAAGAACCCACATAATAAAACTACAGTAATTTAGCAGGAATAATTCTAATATAAATATTACATGTTATGGAAAGAGGGAATTACAATGGAAAGAGAGACATAATTTCTATGTAGAAAATAGATTGTACAAAATGAATTGTTCAAATAATAAGTTTCCATTTATTGTTATTATCTTATTTTTTATTCCATTACCTTGTTTAGTTCTCAACTGGCAATTAAAAAACTGTTCTCTGGATTGGATTAAACTAAAACTTTCAAATGCTTCTACAAGAATCTTTGTTCTTTTGTAATGTCTATAATTCATTTGAACTAAGCCTAGTGTTCTTTATTATTATTTTGATGATATTTTAACCTCAAATCTAACATTTCATGTAAAAATGTCATGCCAAAAAACTATTTTATTATCAAAATATTCAATGAACAAAAATATGGTAGAATTCTATCTTATAGTGTAATTACTTCACAATTTTAAATTTAAAATGAATGATGAATGATAGTGTGTAGCTGTTAGTAATTCTCATATTCATTTTTCTAAGTTTCTTTCAATTATGACATGTGTTATCTAAAAATAAAAATAAAAAATTGAACTGATGTATTAAGTTATAGTAATATTGATATGTTTATTATACATCTAACATA
>VDFB02383083.1:0-22049 GCA_007258455.2 Sequoia sempervirens | reverse complement strand
TCTAGATGCAAAGGAGTCATAAAATAAAGGATGGAAATCAAGCCAATGTGAACCCAAGGTAACAATTCCAAGTGTCATTGACCGTTTATGGTAACCAAGGAGATAATTTTGAGAAGGTTGAGTCAACGCTAGGATGAAAGCTTAAGACTCAAATGTGACAAGGGTGATAATGACAAGGATTGATAATATGAAGGATAGTGGTCAATGACAAATAAAATATGTAACCAAGAATTTTTGAAAAGGTCAAAGGTCTTCCTATGTTCAAAATCTAAAGGCCTAAATGCAATCTAAGGATCAAAGTTTGGTCAATGCAATGAAAAAGAAGGAGGGAGGTAATCTATAATGCAATGTATTCCTAATGGAAATACTAGAATGGGAAAATGAATCTTTTAAGTCTCTGGTTTATCAGTCAAAGGTCACTGTAAGTTGTTTTGATTGGATTTTGGACATAGATTTCATGAATTTTTGTTTAGCGGACAATTGTGGCTTAGTTTTTAGCAAATGTGTCACACAGTTGCAGTTCAAGTTATCAGATGCGGCTCTATTTTCAACAATTGTATTTCAGAAGGTCAGCTGCAGTTTTCTAGGTCTCAATTGCAGTTCACAGTAATAGTTGCAACTCTGTGTCCATCTATTATGGTTTTCCAAAATGTTGTTTTGATAGGTTTGATGTTTTTGGAATGGTTTTGATCTAGATTTTGATTTTTTCTGAAGAAATATGATTGGAAAACACAACAGATAGTATCAAGCACTTTGTTTTGGTCTAGTTTTGATGTTTGATTTCAAGAAAACAAGCACGAATCCTATGGTTGGAAATGACAATATTTGTTGAGTTCCCACTTGGATTTATCCAACCACACTTATTCGGAGTGGGTAGCTTAGGAACTTGGTATCATAGGCTCCCCCTTATAGTGCACTCACTTCTCGGGCATACCAAGTTTCAAATTCTCCAAAGAGGAATTTTCTATCTCTACTAAGAACCACAAGTATGTGGGATGGCTTTAGAGGTCTGACCACCTGCACCAGAAAATAGAAGGATTTTGGCTTCTAAAAATAAGAGGTATCTAGTAAAGGCATCCATTCAAGGTGGCCATACATGCAACAAGATTAGCTCAAGACTAGATTGTAGTCAAGAGGCCTCCTAGTCCTTTCCCTAAAGAAGGATTTTTACATATCTCACAGGGCTACTAAGGGTGGCACTTTTCAATATGAAACATTCGCAC
The DNA here is from genome assembly GCA_007258455.2 of Sequoia sempervirens. NCBI lineage: Eukaryota > Viridiplantae > Streptophyta > Pinopsida > Cupressales > Cupressaceae > Sequoia > Sequoia sempervirens. The sequence goes on along the minus strand of VDFB02383083.1, from coordinate 20,826 downwards.
CTATTGCTAATTGACTTTAGAAAAGAAGCACATTTATTTATAGTGGCTTGGAAGGGCTTGGCTTTAGCCTATTACCACTTTGGGTCATTCCCTTGGGGTGAGTACTTTTTCCCACCAAGGTAGGCCCTCTAATGGGTGAACACAAAACAAATGGTTCTGGATTTTTGATCACTAAGTTTGCACAAGGTGAGAGCATAATACCTACTATCCTTCAAACACTAAAACAGTGGTTCATTACCCCCTAATTAAATTAAAATATTGTCTAAACTAAAGCAAACAAGATTGTCATTTCAAAATAAAGCCTTGGATGTTTGAACCTACAAAACCATGTATTAGTAGTTTCACAAAAGATATCTTGGACCAATGAAAAACCTACAAAACCCTAGTTAGCACAAAAGGTTAAAAGCCAGACTAAAAATCTAGAAGTTAACAACTAAACTAAACTAGAAAAATAAAGAAATGAAACTGAACTAAAAAGCTTAAGAGCTCAATTTTTTTTTTTGCTTCAAAAGAAATAGTTTTGGGAGCTCCACTTCAAAGCCACATGTTGCAAATAGAAAATTAGTAACCTAAAAACTCTACTCTACTTTCACAAACCAAAAGAAAAATAAAAAGATGCTAAAACTGAAACTTTATACCAAGTAGACAAATGTGTCATTCCTTTCAGCAATTGCGTTGTTGCATTACATCACACTAAATCGATTGCGTCACATTTTTTAATTCAAATTTTCTCACCCATAGATTCCTCATGTAGCCATTTCTTGTCAAATGCGTCATTACATTTATCAAATGCATCACTTCCTGGAAAATGTGTCTCTGCTCCTATCAATTGTGTCGTTCTATACCTAAAATCTGCAAAAACAAGCCAAAAACCATACGAAAAATTTGCAAAACTAGTGTTCAAGTCAAGTTCACCAATGTAAGATGGGGTTAGATCATTCCTAGCCTAGATAAAGTGACATCCAACACTTCTAATCTATAAAACCACATCCAACAAGAGAAAATAAAAAATAAGGAATCAAAATGAAAACATTCATAAGTAAACACTCCCCATTGTAGTTGCTTCATTTCCCTTGTCTCTCCTTCTTCTTATGCCAATATTTCCCTCAAATTTGTTGCTAAATTTCTGCAAATACCTACAAATAGTAAGCAAAAAATTTAGAGATAATGGTTGTTAAGTTGAAAATGGGAGAGGAAGGATTCTTTTGTAGACAAACATTCGAATAGAGGACCAAGATCGACCTTCTAGAAAGATTCCAAGATCGACAGATGAGGATTAATGAGAGGGAGGTTATGAAATGGAAGTCCAAGATTGAAATTCTAGAAAGATGTCAAGATCAATGGTTGAGAATTGATGCAACCAGAATATGCCATTCATGGAAGAGCTATGATGTTGACGGCTATGACATAATTCAAGGCCATGACAAAGATTAATGACAGGGTATCTTTGACCAAAAGAGGTGCATAAATGATTTATTTTTAAATTATTTATTCAAAAAATAGAGGGAATGGACAAATGAAAAATAAATAATTCATCCAAATTATATATTTGGAGAAAATAAAAAAGGATCATTTAATTAAATTAATTTGTGAAATCAACATGGATAATTGATTTGAATTATTTATTGAAAAGGGGAGAAGAATGACACATAATTAAATAATTTTAATAATTATTTAATTATAGAAGAATAAAAAGGTCAAATAATAATTATATTATTACCGAACTATAGATAGGTGATGAAAGATAAATAATTAAATAAATAATGATTTATTTAATTATTGAACAAAGGGGGTGTTAGTGACACAATTAATTTAGTTTAATTGATCAGGATAGAATAGAGATTAGAAAGTGAATTAATTAAATAATTAAAAATTATTTAATTAATAGAGGAATATGATCAAGCATAATTGAATAATTAAATTATTCAATTATCGAAGGATGACGACTAAGAAAAATGATGCTTGTAGAATTAGGACATTTTTCAGTGTCTACATTTAGATTAGACACTTCAACTATCAAATATTCAATATTTGTAAAACAAATGTGTAGATGGGAGATTAACCATTTGAATGAAATCAAACAACTGGAAGAGATCTCTATGAATTAAGTGTACTCACATTTCATTTCATTTTAGATCCTAATGTGACTAAGAGAACTTCTATTTGAATATATGGCTATGGTTCAACATAATTAATACAATGAATAACCAAAAAAATCATTTTTACCTTATTTATGTGGACCTCCTCAAAATTACAATTACCTTTGTATAGAGGAAGTGACTCCATTTCTTTTTCTTTGATACTTCCTCTCTTCGTATATTTATTATTTGTTTTGGTCTATTAAAATTAAACATAAGTTGAAAGACGTTGATTTCCAATTCTTACTGTTTTATTCAAGTTCTTGAAAATGACCTTTAAAAATGTCCATTATAGTTGGTTGGATTAAAATAAAATAAAAAAATTCATAGGATGATTTAGTCAAACTTCTAAATACAACAAAACCTACATAAGAATTTATTTATTTCTATAAACATACTGAACCTATGAAAATGTAGTTTAGTGGGATTAAACTAACCCCCCTAAAAAGAAATATATTACCGCTCATGTGATGAGTAACAACTAAATCGATATTATTAATATCTTAAGTTATCGATATTATCGCACATGTGATAAATAGTGAACACCAAGAAATAGGGGTTCTATCCTTTTAAAAGATGGAACACAAGGGGTAAGGGATCCCTCCTATCCTATTTTGCTATAGTTCATTCAAGGAAACCCTAGAGATGTCAATCTAGAAATGGAATTAGGGAAAGAGATTTGTAATAGGGTGTCCTAGGGTGTGATTAAAGATAAAAAAAGGGTTCACAACTAAGAAAAAGGCTTAGAAAGACAAGAAATGAAAGTTACATGCAAAACCTAACTAAAATGAACTCAAATCAGAATAACAAATTGGAGATAAACAGAGGTGCACCTGGAAAGCTAAAAATTCTTGAAACAAGGTCTACAATCCCAAAATTATGACTTTTGATGCACACTGGGACTCATATGCTAGTAGGGCGAATTAGTCCTAGTTTAGTTCAAGCTGAAACCAAAATTTGTAACTGCTAAACTAGGATCTACAATAAATAAAATTAAATGGGTATATTGGGACTTATATGCCACAAGTGGCAATTTAGTCCTAGTATCAGGGTTGATTTGAAACTCTGATATCCTCTAGTGATCTCTTGCAGCTTCTCTCCATTCTGATCTTTGAGTCTGAAACACTAATTCTGACCTATAGGTGACTTTCTGTGATCTTGCAAGAAAGATGACAACTTTCCCCACTCTCGGTCTTCAATGGATCTTCAAATTAAATCTACAAATCACACATCAAAGAGGGAAAAATGTTGTTTTGTTAGTGGATAGGGGTTTTCCTTGGCCAAACCCCATTTTGGTAATCAAACCTTGAAATGAATAGAAATAGAATGAAGGAATGATGAATTAAAAAATATGAAATGTTGCAACTCACCAAACCCTTGTAATGAAGGTGGCAATCTTGCATGAAATGGCTAGCATGATTGTAGATCTTGAAACTTGATTGTATGTTATGGATCTTCACTTGAATTCTTTCTTGAACCATAAGAACTTACATCTCAAATGTTAGCTCAAAAATAAGCATGATGCTTGAATCTTGAATATAGCTCCAAAATGCTTGATAATCAACTTTTGAATGCTCTTGTAAACTCTTGTGTAAGTGCTCTTGATTTCTTATGAAGTTCCAGGATGAAATTATGTGAAATAACCTTGTATTTATACTTGTTTATGACAATTTTCCCAAAATTACATCACTACAAGCTAACATCAGATCTAGGAGAATAAAATCCTATAAAGAATTTGAACTTAAAATAGGTCCGAGCTAAGCGGGACTCATATGTGGTACCATTTGGGGTGTATGAGTCCCAATAGGCTAAGCTCGAGACAAATTTTAAGAAATTTTAACTTCAATGCTAAATTTAGGAATAGGCCCCAAAACTTAGGAGGGACCCATACACCCAAGACTTGGCGTATGAGTCCCAGATCACTAAATCTAGGCCATACAATCCAAAATCACTAAATTTGATTGGTTATTAGATATGTGTTAGGATCATCCTTAGAAAGATGCATTAAATAAGGCTTGTGGATGCAAAATAGGACCAAATAAGGCATAAAGAATCCCAATTTTAGTAGGGAGGAACCAAAAAAGTTTGAAAATGTAAAGGGATACATTTTTCTACACTACATTTAGCCCCCACTTTAGTGAGAGGAGGAAATTACTTCAAAATCATACTAAAGTAGACAAACTCACATCAAGAGGGGTCCAAGTGTACCAATGCTAGTGATATAGGATGACAACAATCAAGAGGGATGATCAAGACCCCAGGATCAAGATCCTATGGAAAAATAACATAGCCACAAAATAACACACATGAAAATGATGTAAGGATTAACAACAAGATACATGCATAAATTTCCATAGACAAAAAGAAGAGAGAAAAAATAAATAAAAGGTGGGTGGATCAAGCCTCGATTTTTTGTCCCTCATGATGTGGAACAAATATAAGTTGTTTGTCCAGAAAAATTTACAAGTGGAACATGATGTCCACTATGCAAACCAATGCATGCTCACAAGGGCTAGTGGAACCCCAAGTCATCCGCTAGGTGAGCCCCTAGCTAGACACATATGCACGTGACCAATATGTGCTCAAATAGACAAGCAAGTGGCTATGGGAAAGTCACACCTAAGTTTAGATCCCATACGGTAACCATACCAAATCTATACCTTTTGATAACTTTGATAAGGCGCCACACAACATGACAGTACGATTCATGAGGCAAGCAAAACTTTGTATGCTTGACACCCATGAATAGACAGGATGGCTCCACATGCAAGAAAAGTGTGTTATGCAAGGTGGCCATATAATAGATATTGTAAATGAAAAATAGTGTAAGGTATGTTCAAAGGAATTTTGATTAGTTCATGTACTTGATCTTAACTTAGGGAACATTGTGCCTGATGTCTCCAAGAGAGGACCAATCAAAAAATAGAAGATTCACAACTTAGGGGATGCAGTGTATTGCATCATGCCACTAAGAGGAATATAATATGCTAAGAGAGATCACTCTCTTGAAGTACACCACACCCAATGTCACCACAAAGAAAAAGACTCATCACATGAAGTAAGAAGACTACCCGATGAAACATGAGTTGTAAAAGAATAATGCCAATGTATGCCCCACTTTAAATAAATTGCTAAACACCATGCTGTGAGAAATTACTTTAAAGTAGAAAATGATAGATCTAACAATAAAAAGGACGTGAGAGATTATTTGGAAATCCCTATGCCAAGTCATATGTTTCCAAATAAAGCTGTCATGAAAATGGATTTCCCCCAAAATAAAATCCCAAAAATCACATAGGGGATCCACATATTCAAGGTCAGTATGTCTTCAAATGCTACAATGTTTTTATAGCGATCGAAACTATCGTCATTCCCCAAATACTCATGGAATAGGAAGAATTACACAAAGAGAGCAAAAACAAAGAAAAAACCTTTGGGTCAACATGGAAGAGACCTAAATGTCTCAATGCCTTGCATCATCCCCAAAAGGAAAACACAAGACAAATGAAAGGATAAAGGAAAAACTTTATGACATAGAGAAGAATATAAGTACAAATCAAGGAAAGCACAAAGAAAGAGATACATCAAATAGAATAGTAGGAGGGATCACATTATGCACATACAATCACACACATAACATGAAAAAGAAAACAAAGAAAAGAATAGTAAGGCACATGCGAGTCAACCTATTAGTAGGTCGTCTACATCCTAATCTTGTTCATCATATACGAAAGGTGAGAAACTAGCCAAAGGGACAACAACAAGAGCCGAACTAGAGGTATCACCAAGTTCAACACATTTCTTAGGAGAATTTTCATTTAAGCTCATCGAAGAGGAAAACAATGTATTCAATTTATTATGCACCTCTTCATCAATTTTAGCAACCTCATCCTTGTCATCCAAGCTAATCACAATAGGCGATTGATCATAATGTCCAAAGAAGGATTTGGCTCTTGTTGTGGTTGTGATATAGGATCTTTTTTGTTGCGGAAAAGAGGGAGACTCATCATGTATTGCTTCAGTCAAGTTTGGATGTTGATTTTCTTTTTTTTTCCTCTTCATTCAACCTTTCAGCAAGAGTATGACATCTACGCCTACGCTCTCTAGTATCTTTGTTTCTTTTGGTATTACTTTCAAGTTGTGTTTGTGTAGGAGTGGGTCTATCAACTATAGGTTTATTTTCTTCCATAAGAGGAGGAAAGAAAGGGACCATGGGAGGTTCTTCAACCACTTTATCTTTAGCTTTGTAAACTTGTTTTATCTTATGAGGCATGGTAGGATTGTTTTAATTTTCTCTTGTTCTTTTGTAGGATATAGGAAAAGTATCTGTCATGGGTTGGTCTTGGTTATTTGGACTGGCTTTAGGTTCAATCATAGTTTCTTCAAGGATAGGAGTCTCAATCATGGGTTGAGGCATGTTTCTAAGGGGTGGTTTTGCTATGCATTTTTCCTAAAAATTTTGATAGGATTTGAAAAAGAAGTCCTCACAAGGTTTAATAGGTTCCATAGGCTCAGGCCAAAACAAATCTAATGAAAAATTCCCATGGGAAGACACAGGATTAAAGCCACTATGGTACATAGTAAAGATTTCAATGTCAAAGGGAAACTTTAAACATTTATGCATAATCGACGAGATGACTTCCATGGAGCGTAACCATGGATAAGCAAGCTTCACATGGAATTGATCTAACATCAGGATGATGGAGAATGGGACATCTAATTGTGTTGGTCCTATTTTTAGAGGAAGGGTGATTGATCTCATTGTAGCGAAAGTGAAACAATTATGCATTTTTATCCATGCTTTCAATTGATCAACTATTTGGGTATGTGCAGGATCATCATGGAAAAAACAGGAGCTTAAGTGGCAAAAAAATAAAAAAAATCAGAGTTAGGCAACTTCATGTAAAATTTTGAATAAGTTATCTATATTATTTCAAAAATATGTGAGAATAGAATCTGTAGGAAATTGAATGTAGTTTCTAAACTACTAGGATTATTTTATTTTTTTAAAATCTATTTGGGGAAAATTTGAAATTTCAAAGCAGTAGTACTTAAATTTCAAGGAAAAATAAAAGTAGGTGTCTGTCTGACCACCCCAACCACAATAAAATGATAATATTTTTTAAAATATTTTAGACATAAGTAGAGGACTCATGTCCGATGTGATGCATATTTTTTTTGTAATTTTTTCCAAGTAAATAATTAATTATGATTTTTTATTACAACTTTTAAAAAATATAAAAACTCTTTATGTCTAACCACCTTAACTTGGTCAAAACTTCATGAAATTCAATTTTTTTTTTAATCCTATAGTATGCAAAGCATAGAATGTGATGCATGTTTTGGATTCAAAAATGTGATACCGCTTGAAAGCTATAGATGTTTTCAATTAGCCTATCAATCAACACTTTAGTCGTAATTTAAATAGAAAATGAATAATAATTATTTATTAAATTCAAAGTAAAGCATAATTTATATTGGTGGAAAGCTGGGAATCTCCTTTAAAACCCTTTTCATTTCATCAATTTTGGGTAAAAAAAAAAGTCGTCAGCCAAATACCCTACAAATACCCATCGTATTGCCACTTTTTGGCCCATCATGATCCTGCACATACACATTTCTTGATAGAGCTCATGCACAAGTAATAATTCTTCAATGATCACATTCTCTCCACAAATTGGATCAATTAATATCCCATTAGTGGGCTTGTCATTGATTCAGTTGACTATGTAAATATGACCATCAGGCACTTTCTAATAATATATTTAGATGAGAAATCAATATCAAGAGGCTTTTTAGTTTAGCCCTTACAAGGTTGAGTTTCGATAATGTAATCAAACCATCAATAGGATTTTTTCATTAGTATATATGTTATCATCTTTCATGCCAACATTCATCACATCATTCTTCTTAGTTTCACTAGCTTTGACAAATGAAATATTATGATTAGGAATAGGGTTGGTAAATATTTGCAAGTATTGGTTAGGAGGGGCAACATACTTATTTCCTTGATCATTAACACCTCCAATTTGAAGTTGACAAGAATTAATGAGGTCTTGCACAATATGTTTAAGACACTTAGAATGCTCTATGTCATGTCCATTTTGTAAGTGAAAATGACAATAATAATTGGATCTAAAGTTCAGAGGTAAAGGCTTATTAGGATCGGGAGTTTTAACAAGAGGTAAGGTGATCATATTTTTTTCTAGATCTAAGTTGTAACATTGTGTTATGGAGGGTATCATGTAAGGGAGAAAATAGCTTAGCCGAATCCCGAAATGTGAAAGGAGTTGTCATCTTTATTGCAGCCACTTGGATATCAACCTATTGAGTTGATTGAGGGGGATTGAGTTGAAGGAATCTTTTATTATGTTTCCTAAAAGGTTGTTAATTGTTTTGATTTTGCAAATTCAAACTTCTCAGGTTGGCTAGAGGTGGGTTTTGTTTCACGACTACTAACCAAATTTTAATAATCGTAAAGGGTAGTGCACAAGTGTATGAAGGAAGGAAACTTCATCATGCTAAGCTTATCTTGTATCTTATTTTGCAAGTTCTCAATGAACATTCATTGAAGGTGAGGATCAAGAATCTTTACATCGATTTGGGAATAAAGCATTTGGTAGTGTGAAATGCAATCAGTAAATTTTTCATCATCTTTTTGCTTACATCTCATAAAATTAGCTAAGGTCATTTTAGGAGTCATTTGTAATTGGAAATGGTTTATAAAGGCCTCAACAAGTTAATTGAATGAACGAATTGAGTTATTCAGTAATGAGAAAAACCATTCTAAAGCAGTATCTCTCAAGGACCTAGGGAAAAAGTGTTGAATACACTAGATACTAAGAGGGGGGTGAATCAATATTCTACTAACATAATTAATTTCTAACCGTCCAATTATTAACACATCTAACTGCAACTATAAACCAAAATATGAAAGGAATCATAGCTACTCATAACACATTGACACTAGGATTTTTACGTGGAAAACCCAAAATGGGAAAAACCATGGTGAGGATTAACTCACAATATATTATAACCAATTACAAGATATTACATGGCTCACTTCCAGGATACACTGTACTGGAAAGGCTCATAGGGTAAAGTGAGTACAAAATGGCTTACCACCAAGATACAAAGAGTATGGCTCACTGTCAAAAGATGAACTAAAGAAGTACACCTTCAAAGTGTTGAGTTCAATTTTGGTTAAGCTACGAAAAACCAAAATCTCACTCCAATTGTAGGTATACAATAACTATTAACAACTTCGCACTATAACACTTGTCGAATAGCTTGCAACATCGTTCACACACACACACACTTTCTCATCTCCCTATTTTTATATAAGTATGTTCCACATACTCATATATAGCTACATCTTCATACATCAATTAGGTCGGCCTAATTGGATGTGAACATATAAAATTCAAAGGGACTTGTCAGCCCAATTCAAAAATATTTTTGGTGCACAAAACAAAATCTATCAAACACAAATTAGGTCGGCCCGAACCTAATAAGGAACACTTTAAACATTCACAAGACAAGCAGTTCTTAACTCTGTCGGCTAAAAGAATGTCGAACTTCTGACATTTAGATATCACAGTCGGATCAACTAAAGTTGTTGAAAGCTTGTTCGTAGTTGTAACTGACACTCTTGAGCAACATATTAGTGGATAGGGGTTTTCCTTGGTCAAACCGTGTTTTGGTAATCAAACCTTGAAATGAATAGAAATAGAATGATGGAATGATGAATGAACAAATATGCAATGTTGCAATTCACCAAACCCTTGTAACAAAGGCTGCAATGTAGCATGAAATGGCTAGCATGAATGTAGATCTTGACACTTGATTGTATGTTATGGATCTTGACTTGAATGCTTGCTTGAATCTTAAGAACCTACATCACAAATGTTAGCTCAAAAATAAACATGATGCATGATGAATTTGACATGATGCTTGAATCTTGAATGCTCTTGTAAACTCTCGTGTAAGTGCTCTTGATTGCTTATAAATTTTTAGGATGAAATTATGTGAATAGCCTTGTATTTATAGTTGTTTATGCCAAATTTCTTGAAATTACAACACTACAAGCTGACATTAGATCTAGGAGAATAAAATCCTACCAAGAATTTGAATTTAAAATAGGTCCAAACTAAGCTAGACTCATATGCCAGTTGGGGCATATGAGTCCTAATAGGCTAAGCTCGGGACACAAATTTCAAGAAATTTTAACTTCTATGCCAAATTCAGGACTAGGCCCCGAAACTTAGGAGGGACCCATAAGCCCAAGGTGCGTGTATGAGTCCCAGATCACTAAATCTGGGCCATACAATCCAAAATCACTAAATTATGATTGGTTATTAGATATGTGTCATGATCATCCTCGAAAAGATGCATTAAATAAGCCTTGTGGATGCAAAATAGGACTAGATAAGGAATAAAGAAACCTAATTTTAGCAGGGAGGGCCCAAACGAGTGTGAAAATGTAAAGGGATAAATTTTTCTACACTACAAAGAGTTACATTCTTCAAGAAGTTCCTTGATCCTATATATGGCAGAACATTGTGGATCTTTAGGGAGAAGATTACCAATTGTACTCTCTCTCTCTATCCATCCTTACATACATATTCTTTCCTATAGCACTTGTCATTCAAGAGTTCTTCTAAGATATTTGCAAGATTATCAAACTTTGCAATGTTATCATGTCACTTGCTATAATATGACTTCTTTCTTCAATTTCAATAATATGTTCTTCATCATATAATGAATATCTATTATTTGTATATAATATGCATTCACTACAACTACATGAAAAATTTATTTCCAAGAATTCAGTATTTTTTACAAGAGCCAAAATATTCTTCATATTCGATTATTTCGGATTGTAGACTTGTAACGAAACTCATGAATGAATGTCTTTAGAAGATTAAGGGATCAACAAGGGATATAATCCAACAACAACAACAAACTTTAAAAGATGATTGATAACATGCATGATAGAGATCAATTAGATCTCACAAGAGATTCCCCATAAAACATAGAATTCTCCATGAATTATTTGAATCAAACTTTCTTATAATGATAGAATACTAAAATATTTGGGGTTTCAATACCATTTAATATCTAGAGGTAATGCTACTAAGGAGTAGATGGGAAAACAATGGTGAAAGCTAACAACTGAGGGACAATGGCTTTTGATATTAACTAAATAACAAATTATTGAACAAGATATAAATTGTTTTTCGACTCTCAAGATTGCACTATTATGCAGGAAAAGATAATATTAATGCTTGCAAAATCACACACTATACTTGACCGTACCAAATTACTTTGGAAATAATTTATTTATAACCTTACGATATGTGATAGATCCAAATAACACCAAATCTTAATTATACTACCAAATAAACTACTTTATTAAAACAAAGGAGGAATATCATATCAAAATGATCAATCCTTTGATTTATCAAGGACATATAATTTATTGAAGTCGCTGTCAAGAAGATTTACAACTTCTTCACACGTACAAATGACAATTTCGTATAAATATTCCACTACTATAATATTAACTACTTAACTATTGCAATACTTGAATACTACGAAGTTTAGGACATGGGTAACATCCAATCTTCAAAAGACAAACAACCAAAGCTTAACAACAATTATATAATAAAAAGCTTATAGCAATCACTTGTGGTTCGAGGCACTCGGAAAGCTAACCTCATGATCAGAGAACGTAAACAGGCCTTGTCAATTCTACGAGGGGATACATAACAGGAAATTGCATAAGGTTACAGTGAGCCTTATCCATGGCTATCTCCATGAATATATATTCTCATCACTAGGATCGTTATTGTATTCTTCCCATCCAACAATCTTTATGTCATTGGGCTTTTCCAATTTACTGTACCAACCTATGTGTAGTCTGTGGCCTGGTTGTGCTGCATAAGCATGCCTCTTAGCAGTGTCAGTGTATCCCCAGCGGTTGCTGAAGATGGAGAAGAAGTCATACAAGCCTGTTCTGTCCTTGAAGACGTTGATTTTAACAAAAGTGGCGAAGCCATTAAAAAAACCTGTCATAAAGCTTGTACAATCGAGTTCTATTTAAATCTAACAAAATAATCACAAGACTCGGTAAAGTTGAAAGCTTTACATAATTGTTTGCCTGAAGCAATATAGGAAGAGTACTTATCACCACCCAAAACTTACTATTGAAATCAACATAGTTGAAGGTTGTAGGAACCACAAGATCAGCACCTTTACCGCAAAAGTAACGCTTTGTCAATATCTTTTCATAAGCCTCTGCTTGAGATAACTGCTTGCCGACTGCCGCTGACCCAGATATCCTTAGAAGGTCTTCTACAAAGATTATATTTTCTTTGAAGAGGAGCGTGCATTGTAGCAAGTCACACAGAGGAGCAATATGTGTGAAGTAATAATTGTTATTGTGCTTGACTGTGTAATAGTAAGGGCGATCTGGTTTATCTTCTTCTAGATGCCTAGTTATTTCTTCTAAATTTTTTAATCTGATTGGACCACCCTCAAAATAAGCAAACAAATTTGCAGGAGCCATATAATAATCCCTACTGTCACCCACAACAACAACTGTAGCTGGTTTCTTGCTCCACCATTGGCTCAGCTTAAAAGGAACATAGGATAACACAAAAAGGGGTAGCGGATTGCAGCGGATAATCTGCCAAATCGCATAAGCCCATTGCGCCCACTGCACATCTGGTTTACCAAGCCAGTGAGGCAACTCCTGTTCTATACCAGAGAACCACTTCTCCATACTATGTTTCTAAAACAAAATGAATGTAAAGTCGATGATATTATTGCCTTTAAAATAGGCCAGACAACACTCTTCTAGGAGGGGAGCTTTGAAAGCAATGAAAGTACAATTACCCTTGTACAAGGCGCGTATAGAGGAAGTGACTCCATTTCTTTTGGTTTGAAACTTCTTCTCTTCGTATGTTTATTATTTGTTTTTTTATTTACTGAAATTAAACATGTGTTGCAAGACATGGATTCACGTTCTATTCACGTTCTTGAAAACGGCCTTTGAAAATGTCCATTGCAGTTGGTTGGATTAAAATAAACAAAACCCATTTCATAAGATAGTTTAGTTTTCCTTTATTTTTACTACCGATCCTAAACATGCGGAGCCAAATGAAAATGCAGTTTAGTGGGATTAAACTAAAATAGAACGAAAAAAACTATTTAACGGGAGGGAATATCTCTCAATTATATAAGTAGTTGACCATGTTTAAATACAATCTTACAAGTAGTTTGTCCATACAAAACCAATTTTTTTTGTAAAATCGTCATATATTTTCTATTTAATAGATAATAAATGTTTAAATTGGACACTTCAACTATCAAATATTTAATAGATGTAGTAAATATGTAAATGTGAGCCTAACCATTTGAATGAAATCAAACAATTGATAAAGATCTCTATGAATTAAGTACACACACATTTCATTTCATTCTACATCCCAATGTGGCTAAAGGTGGGGTCTCATGGAGGGGGGCTTCCTAAAAATTTTCATGCGTGCTGCTGAGATTTTTAAGGATTATTTTAAAGTGGGTGGTCCCATGAATTTTGTATCATAGTTTAAGCTCCTATATTTATGGATGTTGGTGGTCTCATGAAGTTTATTATTTTGCATATTCAATTCAGCAGCTTAAATAAATAAAAATAATAAAAAAATAAATTGGTGAGAACTTTAAAACTTCATATGATTGACAAATGGCATAAGCTGGTGGGGCAATTTCCAGCCCCACCCCTTCTCTACCTCTTAAGTTTTTGAGCTAAAAAGTAAGGGTTGCTATTGTTGAGGAAGAGATTCTAATTAATCTTGTATCATTTTTTTTTTAGCTTCATGGGACCCCTTGCTCCTTCAAAATAGATCCTAAGCCCCCCATGAGACCTCAACCTAAGATGGATTCACCACCACTATGAAAAATTCAAAAATTCACCACCAACAATTCAAGAAAATTAATTAATTGCATTAAAAAAATTTAATATATATTTCCATGACTTTGAAATTTTATATAATTGTCATATATAGTTGTCATGTATAATTGATTATAGATGACTTATATTGTTGTATAATTGATTTATTAGAATAAAATAAAATATATTAAAAAATATTTTTTTTTTACTATCACATATCGATTTTTTTAATACAACTAAAATCATGAAATTCTTCCCTTATTCATGTGAACCTCCTCAAAATTATAATTACCTTTGTACAACACGTGTATAGAAAAAGTGAATCAATTTCTTTTGCTTTGAAACTTCTTCTCTTTGTATGTTTATTATTTGTTTTGATCTACTGAAATTTAACATAAATTGGAAGATGTAGATTCCATTCTCGCTAATTTATTCACGTTCTCAAAAACGACCTTTGAAAATTTCCATTGTACTTGGTTGGATTAAAATAAACAAAAACCATTTCATAGGATAGTTTAGTATTTAGTTATTTCTACAACCTATCATAAACATACGGAGCCTATGAAAATGCAGTTTAGTGTGATTAAACTAAAAAGAACAAAAAAAAAAAGAACTATTTCTAACGGGAGGGTATATCTCATCTTTCAATTATAAAAAGATTAAAGTAGTTGACCATTTTTAAATAGTTCTTATAATTTGATTTATGAATTTTGAACTTTAAAATATCAATAAATATGATACAATTAATCCTTTTAAATTTACTTTACATAATAATTTGTGCATTATTCATTAGTCAAATATAAAAAGAATAAATATTTATGATTCATTGCATATTTCATATGACACAAAATACAATAATATTAATAACAAATAACCTTACTTATGAACATATGGCAAATTTATAATAATTATTTATTAGTTCCGCTCAAGGAACTATAGGTACCACTTGTCCTTTAACTAGCAATTAAATGTACCACTTGTCCTTTAACTAGTGATTAAATGTTTTGCTTGCACGAATCAAAATTCAGTATTTTCTTTCTCATACATTATATTTCAAATTTAATACATTATATTTTAATTTTGTTAAAGTTAAATGCACGATTTTTAACTTTTTAAATTCTGAAAATTATTTTTTTTCAATTTTATTGGCTAAAAAATTTGTCAAAATTAAAATTAGAAATTGTTAATTTTTAATAGTTACAAAATTATTCATAAATATATTTCTAAGTATGCCACAATAAAGACAATTTTGTTAAAGTTAATGTTTGAAATATTCCGAGCCAAATTTTTTTACGTTTTCAAATTGCAGATTACAAACCAATGCACTCCAAGTATATTAGCAAATGAACTAAAATGCCGGGCTAACTCAACTGCACGTACACCGGATCCCGGGCGTGGGCAAGGTGTGAGCATTGGTCAGAGGATCTAAATCAAAATGCTTATGCAAGAACTCTAACCAAGAATGGCACCGATGATGGCGAGCATATGGTCAGAGGATCCCTGAATCTAATGTACTGAAAGCACACTCGACACCAAGTATGTGCTACTCACTCCAATACGGAAATGAGGCGACCATATGGCGGAGATAACAGAAATTACAATGCTTGAAAGAAATAACTATAATGCTAAAAGTACTCGACACCCAGAATGTGCTTTCTAACCCAGAGTGGGTAAGGAGCTACCATAGGGCAGAGATAAAGAAATACAATTGCAATTACAAAATGTAAATATGAGCATTACAAAACATGATTAAGCAAGATGAAAGAACTGCTGTCAGCTTACAAAATGATAGAGAATTCGCTTGCCAAGAGCATAGGAATTTGAAAGATTAGCATTACATCATATAAGAACTCTTTGTGGCTTGATTAGAGATGCCAGTTCAATAAATCTCTCAATGATCAAATAATAATTCTGTTTTTCCACAAATCTGCACTTTTAAATTAAAAACCAGCAACCTAGGAATTCACTTATATGCTCATATCTCTCTCATTTCTCACCCAAATGATCTCAAATCTAATGCAATAGACCCTCAAAATGATGGCGCCTAACTTAGTAATAAGAAATGGCATCTAAAAATGGTTATTAATTAATGACACGGATCTCGAGGCACTCCAGAAAGTGCGCCCTACAAGGAATGACGGATTTGCTTTATAAAATCATACGCTTCATATTAAAATCTGCAAAGATTCATGAAGGGTCGCTTCCAACAGAGAAAACCAATGAGACAATACCCAGAACGACTCTTTGTGTATTTTATGACTTATGATTAAAAACATCAATCTGCTACAATGAATGTGCAACTCCAGAAAACCACTAATATGCATAGAACTGATTTACATATCCTCACAAAGACTAAAAATGCAGAAATCTCACAATAAAACATTCAAACTACACTATCTCACCACTAGTCGCTATCTTTCAAGCGAGAAGCAATGCCCAAGCTAGGAGGCCTTCATTCCTCGAAGCAATCCCAAAGCCAATCCGGCAGCATAACATTCCTGTAGATAAAAGATCCCCAAATGATGATCAAAGTCTTCCTTTTATAATTTCTCGTTGACTTCTCGAAACCCTAAACTCCTCTTCAAGTCAAAAACCCTAATCTCTTGCAAAGATGGCGTCCATTTCCTTCAAGCTCAATATTGACTTTTTTAAATAAAATCAATACTTTAATAAATGCGTCCACTTTATAGCTTGATTTGACTTTGGGTAAAATATAAAATATAAAATAATCTTTAATGAAGGCACCACCCTCAAAAAGACCACTTTTCAAAACAACATAAAGTCAATAGACTAGGCCAAGGGGTCAACGTTAAAATATAACATTAAAACGTGACTTTTAATTAAATAACTCAACTTATCTCTCCAATTGTGCCCCGAAGCCATAAATGAGCAAGCCAACTCATCAAACTAAAGCAGGGGAGTCAAACCATGTCAACCTAACCTGCAAAAATCAGGGCCAAAGTAAAATAGAATTTACTGCAGTAAATTCCTAAGAAATAAGTTCACGCTGCAATGAATATACCACTGCGCGGTTTCCTGAAAACCCAGTAGAAAGAATCCGCCATTGAATCCATACCAACCCGGAAAGCAAAAAGCATAATCTTTAAAAATAGGAAGAACCCCACTCTGCCTTCAGAAGTCACGCTCCTAATAGGCCAATCTGGCCAATCGAAAGAGATCATGCTCTAGAAGGATATCATAATCCGCCCCTTCCCAAAATTGTTTGTCCTCAAGCAATGCCCACCAACCTGCACTTTTTAAAACTAAATCCATACGCAAAACAAGTATGATCCTCGGTTCCCAAGTGCTGCCCCAGAAAGACCCACCATGCCGATGCTGCACCACTCTGATCACATCAATGAAAATATCATGCCAATGCTGCACTGACTCCCCTTGTAACTCCAAAGTGTTACCATCTATGATACTCAAACTGAAAGATCTTAAAGATCTTAAAGGACTGAGATTAATATCAAGTAACGTCTCATGTCCACGATGCCCAAAGTCAACAATATCAACCATACCATTGTCTACCACAATTCTAGGCAAAAAGATAGGCTACCCAACTCAAAATCAATCTCCTCAGCATACCTCCACATGGTAACAAATGAAACCATGACTGCAAATGTGACATCTTCAACCCTTCTTGCAAAGAGAAAAGCTTTCCTTTGCAAGAACTCAACAAACTCAAACTCATGATTCCACATGAATTCCCTATGCCTCCGCTGATTTATCATGGCACAACTAAGAAGTCTGAAGAAGTTTCTCACAATTCCAACCCCAAGAGTCTCAGCATGTAGAATCAAGCCATTGAACAGGATCTCAGCAGTAGGAGTCTCGAAGTGCCAAGCCAAGTCGAGCAAGGGTCTGCTGCTCCAATTATTTGTACATGAATATGTACCAAGGAAACCATTAGAATGAGTATGGTCTCTTCCCAAATGTTGATTGTGCTCAGCCCACACCACCAATTCTCTCTTGTGAAACCATAAATTGTCCCTCGAAAGAGATTGGAAGGTCTGAAATTGAATGAACCAGCAACCCAACAAGACTAAAATGATCAACTTGAAATCTGATTTTATGAAAATCAACATCCAAGGAGATAGATAGTTGTTGCCAAACTGAAAATCAGCACCCAAAATATCATGTCTGCTTATATCTACAGCCGAAAATAAACCCACTGAAGATCCCATCACAGCCAAGTACCAATCCTTGCTCAACTTTACTTTCCAAAACTCCCATTGATCATTAGGAGTGAACTTCAAATGACCGACAAAGAAGGTAATAACATCCAAAGGATAGTGAATTTGAGGCTCATCACTCCAACATACCTTCTTGACACATGTCAAAAGTGAGTTGATACCAAGGCTCCACATCATAAGTAAAGAAGAGCCAATTTGCAAATGGAGAATTACTTTTACTAGAACGCTTTGGGAAATACGTTCTATTTGAATCATCGCACCCTGAAACTCCAAGAAGTACTCAACAAATCTGAATTCATTGAGAAAGCACAATTCGAAATCATGAGAGAAGAATTGCTGGAAGGATTCAATGGACCCTTCATCAAACTCCATTATGAAATTAGTTATTCTTAGAGAAGATGGTGTAAGCAGGAAGTCCGATAGGAATCTGACAAGCATCCATATCAAAAAATGAATGAACTCT
Organism: Sequoia sempervirens; assembly: GCA_007258455.2. Classification (NCBI taxonomy): domain Eukaryota; kingdom Viridiplantae; phylum Streptophyta; class Pinopsida; order Cupressales; family Cupressaceae; genus Sequoia; species Sequoia sempervirens. The sequence continues at coordinate 2,076 of VDFB02383083.1, read as the reverse complement.
TCATCGGAGTGCCAATCATCCCTTTGTTGCCCATCAAGATTAATGACCTCATTCCACCATGCTTCTTGATTTTCCACCTCCTGAATGGGGAGACTAGGAGCAGCAGTGAAGTCTTCATTATGCAGCTCATGCATCCTCGTTCCATTGTCAGAAGAAGTGCTAGAACTTCCCTCTTCAACAATGATGTCATAAGAAATTTCCTCAAGGCTTGAAATCCCATCATCTACCTCAAAGGAATGTTTCTCATAAGCTTCCTCATCACTTGGTTCAAAAAGAGGATTGTCATAAGTTGCTTCAGCACCCACTTCAAAGAAAGGGTTGTCAAAGACTTGGAAGTCCCCTTTTCCATCTTGTTGATCCAAATCTGCATACACAACTTCTAATTTCCTTGTGAAACCTTCAACATCAAACTCCTCTCGAAGACTATCAAGCTCGTCAATTACTTACTTGATTTCTTCAACTCTTTGCTCATTCTCTTGCCTGCTAAAATGTTTGAAATCAGCAAACTGGTCTTCAACCTCTGTTAGAGAGAAATGAGTTTCTTTTAACTTGTCCTTTGTTGATTTAAGCTCCAGAGTGAGCTCATCAACCAAACTCTCATTTTCTTGGACAACACTGAAGGACTTCTTTGCAAGTTCAATAGCATGATCCCGATCCTCCATCAAGTGTATGCAATCTGATTTCAACGCCTCCAAAGAGTCTCTGATGAGTTGCAAATTGAAAAGAGCAACTTCATCCTTAACTCCTCTTTTTCTCTCTTCAAGCTGAGCCTTCCAGTGGAGATCTTCAATCAAACTGTGAGTGCGATCAAATTGGGATAGAATTCGCACTTCCCTCTTAAAGGACTCTTTGTCTTGATCTTCCCACTCAAGAATATGCAAAGATGGCGGATTGCTGGTTGGCTGATTGTCAAAATCAGAACTTTGTTTTGTGTCTTTGCGGCCATCATAGCTGCTCCAGCTTCCGTGTCTTTCACCTTCAACTAGAGGAGAATGCTCATTGTCATGAAAGGCATCATACTCCACAAAATCTTCAACCCATTGCTTGCAATCAGCTTCGTGCATTGATAAATCAGCTTTGTGTTTAGTAACACCCTCAAACTCTCCATCTTCAAGAGCCATATGGTCTTCAAGCTCTTCTTCTTCATCACTGTCTTCTTGATCAAACATTAGAGCAGCACCCAACTTGCTCAATGGATCATAGTCATCCGCTGTTCGGAAAGTTTCCGTAGAAACATTTTCTTCTTTAGCGGCTGCAACCCCTTCAAAGACATCATCATGGAGCTTCTTTGAACCCTCTTCTTCTTCGAAGACAACTTCCTCTTCAATGGCCACCTCATAGTTTGCCATGCAATTTGATTTTTGATCTTCATCTGGATCAAAGGGAAATTCATCCCACAAAGGTTCTTTATCATACCTTGGTGTCAACCAACCAGGATCCCAAATGGAAAGAGGCTGATTGTTTTGATCAAGAGAAAAGTACTCTTCATGCTTCTCTTGGAGTGTTGAGTCTTTGAATAGGTCACCCTGTAACTCACTTGAACTGATTTCTTCATAAGTCCCTTCTCTCTAAGGGCTATTTAGTTTTGATGGACTAGTCCTGCTGAATTCATGTCATAAATGTCATAGTTTAAAGCTTAGAATCTTCAATGTTGTTTTGAAACTTCATCCTTTTTTGTTTCAAATGCACCATCTAGGGTATATATTCTCACCCTTGGCCCTTAGTAATCATATGCATACCAAAAAGGTCTCCTTGATCACTTGTCATATCTTCATCTTGTGAAAACTCTTGATGATTTTGAACAACAACAAGAGGGAAACTATCCATCACCATACCTTCAACAAGAGGTGGTACAAACATGTTGGAATCATTACCAACATTATCACTTTGGAAATGGTCATAGGCTGATTCAAGGGCACCATCAATATTCCCCTTTACTTTCTCTTCTTTATCAAACTCATCCCATACAACAGTACTACTAAAATCTTCTGTGAAGTCATTTCTCTCAAGACCTTCATTGGATGAATCCTCATTGGGACTCAAGACTGTTGTTATGTTCTTTTCACCAAGCTGATC